>CM077182.1:1437140-1457617 GCA_039654105.1 Coreius guichenoti | reverse complement strand
CGCCAAATGTTTTCTATGGGTGAAAGATCTGGACTGCAGGCTGGCCATTTCAGTACCCGGATCCTTCTTCTACACAGCCATTGATGTTGTAATTGAAGCAGTATGTGGTCTGGCATTGTCATGTTGGAAATGCAAGGTCTTCCCTGAAAGAGACGACGTCTGGATGGGAGCATATGTTGTTCTAGAACTTGGATATACCTTTCAGCATTGATGGTGCTCTTTCCAGATGTGTAAGCTGCCCATGCCACACGCACTCATGCAACCCCATACCATCAGAGATGCAGGCTTCTGAACTGAGCGCTGATAACAACTTGGGTTGTCCCTTGTCCTCTTAGTCCGGATGACATGGCGTCCCAGTTTTCCAAAAAGAACTTCAAATTTTGATTCGTCTGACCACAGAACAGTTTTCCACTTTGCACAGTCCATTTTAAATGAGCCTTGGCCAGAGAAAACGCCTGCGCTTCTGGATCATGTTTAGATATGGCTTCTTTTTTGACCTATAGAGTTTTGCCGGCAACGGCGAATGGCACGTGGATTGTGTTCACCGACAATGTTTTCTGGAAGTGTTCCTGAGCCCATGTTGTGATTTCCATTACAGTAGCATTCCTGTATGTGATGCAGTGCCGTCTAAGGGGCCCCGAAGATCACGGGCATCCAGTATGGTTTTCCTGCCTTGACCCTTACGCACAGAGATTGTTCCAGATTCTCTGAATCTTTGGATGATATTATGCACTGTAGATGATGATAACTTCAAACTCTTTGCAATTTTTCTCTGAGAAACTCTTTCTGATATTGCTCCACTATTTTTCGCCGCAGCATTGGGGGAATTGGTGATCCTCTGCCCATCTTGACTTCTGAGAGACACTGCCACTCTGAGAGGCTCTTTTTATACCCAATCATGTTGCCAATTGACCTAATAAGTTGCAAATTGGTCCTCCAGCTGTTCCCTTATATGTACATTTAACTTTTCCGGCCTCTTATTGCTACCTGTCCCAACTTTTTGGAATGTGTAGCTCTCATGAAATCCAAAATGAGCCAATATTTGGCATGACATTTCAAAATGTCTCACTTTCAACATTTGATATGTTATCTATATCCTATTGTGAATAAAATGTAAGTTTATGAGATTTGTAAATGATTGCATTCTTTTTTATTCACAATTTGTTGTAACAGTGTCCCAACTTTTTTGGAAATCGGGTTTGTACGTAAACTAAATAAAAATGTAGAAATGTTGTTTAAGTTTAAGTTAAGCACTAAAATAATTAACTGGAAATAAATAAATAACTAAACTGAAATAAAAATAAATTAAACCTAAATGGCAATATTTAAAAAAAACAACGAATAAAATGACAAATAAGAAAATTAAAAATAAAAGCTAATTCAAAATCATAAAAATAAACTAAAATAACCCTGATTAGATTTTAGATATTTTATTTTTGTCATTTTTAGTAGTTTTTAAAAAAAAAAATTGTATTAATTTTTATTTCAGTTTTAGGTTTTTTTTTTGTACATCAGGTCTAGATAAAATAAAATAGAGAAACTAGCTGAAATAAAAATTTTTTTGAAGTGTTGTATATTTTATTGTGTTAACATTTGAGTTTTAGCTGACTGTAATAGCCCTGATTTGAGTCGCTCGCATCTCCTTCAGAACGTGGTAGAGATCTGATCAGCGCGTCTCAATCGTTTCATCATGACCACTCATGCGTCTCTTGGTGCAGATAGAGACAGGTTTCTCTGAGAACGGGGCGAGATAAGAGACTTCTGAAGCGCCTGATAACCAGCATGCATCTCTCTCGGTCTAATTCATAGTGCGCTTCAGAGATGGTGATTTTACCCATAATTACAACCTTGTTCCCCTCCGGTCGCAGCATGTGTGAATTGTGCTGTTTTTTTCCTGACAGGCTCCAGATAAACACGGCATCACCCCCGCTGCTGTCCGCCACTTACGAGGGTCCACATGACCTGCGTCAAGATTCTTCTAGAAAAGGTACTGAAGCGCTCGCACATCCTCCCAGCGTGATATAATATATGACAAGAACACTGTATATATCATAATGTCGTTGTTCAATTCAACAGAAAATCATTCGAAAACAAGCTTCACATTATAAAACACTTGAGTTCAAAACAAAAAACTCCTGAATTATATAATTAAAATGATTAAAATAACATACTATGATATTTACAATAAGGTTCCGTTGGTTGATGCATTAACTAACAATGAGCGGTACATTTGTTACCGTATTTATTCATCTTTGTTAACGTTATTTAATAAAAACACAACTGTTCATAGTTAGTTCAGGTCAGGTCTATTAACCTCCTTAGCTCTGGGGACCATTTTTTCTGATGATTTCCGCCTGGATTTGGCACGTCCAAATTGAAAAGCTTCCCATACCCACATACAGTGGTCTAAATACACAATTTAGGTGTCATTTTACAGGAAACCATTTGAGTTACATAAAACACTGCTAAAAGTGATAAACATTTAGGTATATGTTGTCTGAGCTGTAATAAACCCCCAAAAAAGGAGGCTCTAAATTCAAAAAATTAAATTCATAAATTCACTTTTGAAAGTGTATAAATCAGGCCCTGTGTGCTCTAGCACCCTGCGGACAGTTTTGGCTTTTTCCACTAGATGGCAGCAAACACTGGAAAAAAAGTATTACCTTTTTTTTTTATTATAATTTCCGCCTACCCAAATCTCTCCAATATACAAGTCTCCCCATATACAGTGGTATAAATGCAATATCCCAGTGTCACAAAATTATTTTTTCCAGTGTTTGCTGACAATATGCTGGAAACAGCCAAAACTGTCTGCAGGGTGCTAGAGCACACAGGGCCTTTTCAAAATGAATTTATAAACCAAAAAATCAAAAAGCGCCTCTTTTTGGGGGGGTTTATTACAGCTCAGACAACATATACTTAAATGTTTATCACTTCTTAGCAGTGTTTTATGTAACTTCAAAGGGTTTCCTGTAAAATGACATTGTGTATTTAGACCACTGTATGTGGGTATGGGAAGCTTTTCAATTGTGTCGGCCAAATCCAGGCGGAAATGGTCCCAGAGTAATTAAGTGTAAATAAGTTACTTTGTTTAAAAAGTTGTTTAATGTTGAGCAATTGTAAATGAACTAAATTCCACTTCGTATACACCATATTTTGTTATTTAGCAAAAATGGTATTAGACACGTGCCGATATATAGTAATGCGATATATTGCGATAATGAACATGCACCGTATTGTTATCGTGGGCACTTCAAAATACCGTCAATAATTATTTATTACAAATTGTTCTGATTTTAAGAATGCTTTCAGAAAGCACATCAGTTGAAATATTTATTATTGTGACAAGTTTGTTTAACCCTCATCCTTTGTAACAAATCCTTCCCTCTCGGGTCAAAATGACCTGAAGCACTAAAATTATACTTAATTTTTTTGTCCAGAAAGCTTATTTTATTTCATTTTGATAATATTTTTTTTCTATTTTTTTTTTATGCATTTTTAAAAAAAAATTTTTGTTATTTTTTTTATTTACCTTTAAATTACTAGATTTTATAAATAAATAGTAATTTAAGCACATTCTTTCAAATTCAATTCAAAATATTCACAATTTCATGCATAACCCTTGTAATTCAGCTCAAAATATCTTACATTGGGTGTCTTTTGCCGACCTTTATTTGTGGAACAAAAATATAACATGATATTTCATGACTCTTACAGCTCTAAATGAGCAAATGAGCTGTTCCGCTGGGTCCTAAAGTCAGTTTCTCTTCAGTATGTGTTCAGATACTTATGTAGACATTTATAAAATCATTTTTTGGTAAAGTTTTAGCATTTTTAGTTAAAATTTTGAGCATTTTTAGGTTTTTCTATGTGTACTGAAGCATTCCATTCATTCCTAAGGGGGTCAAATTGACCCGTGACGGACTGATTTGTTACTTTTTTTAAGTTCAACCACAAAACTCCTCGAATCCAGTCAATTTTTTTTGTGCATTTGTGGTTCAAGTGCGACAAAAGTCCTAGGGTCTTGGACCACTCCGATGAACTCCAGTTTAAAATTTTTTTTTAAAATAATGAGTTTCGGGTCAAAATGACCCGAGGGAAGAAACTCCACTTCTTATTACACGCTCTGCTCTGTGTTCACTCTACACCATATTTCCACGTGTAAATAGCCAAGCTGATGCGTCTAGCTCAGTATAACTGGTCATAATCTCTGCTGGCTGGCACATTTCTACTGTTGTGTCATGTATATTGTGGCAGTCAGAGAAAGAGCTTTTTGTTTGTGGGTTTTAAAGCTGAAAGCGTCTGAACGGGGGCTGTAAACAGTGACATCCGCAGGGTCAGACGGGGTTATGTAATGCAGTTATGTCAGGCTGCGCTGGCCCTCTGCACAGCACTGCACATTCTTCAGTGAGAGATCCTGTCTGAGATTACACAACACACACACACGCTGATGTCCCACAGGAGCCTGTCCCACTGCTCAGAGGGCCCTTCATCTCCTGTGTTTCCTCCGGGGCGCTCGGATGCTTCTGCAGGAGCTGATCAGGCGTTTGTGGCTGAATATTCCAGGCTTGAATCCCCATCGGATCCCTTGTCGAGTGCAGTTGTTGTCCTGAAACAAGTTGTGGTGTAACATATTGTTTATTTGTCCCATTGTTTAAAGAGGACCTATTATGCTTTGACTATGTTTTTGGGCTCTACTAGAGCAGGTTTTCCTGCTTGAATGTTGATTATTTCCCTCGTCTCTTCACAGTCTGTCAGTAACGCTCTGTTTAGTTCCTGTCTCTATGAAGCCCCTCCTTCTGAAAAGCACACTGTGCTCTGATTGGTCGGCTGGAGTAGTGTGTTGTGATTGGTCAAGCGCTTCCAGCGTGTTTGGGAAATGCCCCGCCCCTTACCATAACCGCCAGTTTCAACACACTACTAACTAACTCAACCAGGCCCCGCCCCTTTATTCTGCGTATGAATTATTTAAATGAGGAATATTGTGACGTGTTCTTTCCCGAAAGAAAACTCAAGACTACAATGTTTATAATTAAAAAAAATAAACACTACCAGTCAAAAGTTTGGATACACTTTCCCTTCTCTTTGATGGGAAAGTGCGTCCAAACTTTTGACTGGTAGTGTATGAACAGTGCTTATAATTAATTAATGTTTGAGTAAGTAGTAAACTGGCGAATTTCAACTCTCTACATTTGTGAATGATATGATGTGAAAAAGTGATGCGCAAAATAATGTATGGAAACAACTCGAGGGCAGGTTTTTTTAGCGACACAAAACTTATGCGACTGCGTTTTTTAGGGATGACATCATTACGCACATCATTTTATCAGTAAAAGGCCAATTGGATGGAAACAGGCTGGAGATCGCAGATTTCGCAATCTTTTTTTAACGTATATTCACTGTCGATAACAAAACTGTGAAAAAAGTGGATGGAAACTTGGCTAATGAAAACTACTTATTGTTAGTTAATGTTGCATTAACTAAGAGGAACTTAATGGGCCCTATTTTATCAATCTGAGCACATGGTCTGAAGCTCACGGTGCAGGTGCTCTTAGGGTGTGTCCGAATCCACTTTTGCTAGTTTAACGACAGGAAAAGCGGTCAGCGCACCAGGCACATGGTCCAGAAGGGTTGTCCCTCGTTTCTTAATGAGTCATGGGTGTGTTTTGGGCGTAACGTGCAATAAACCACTCAGAGTCTCATCTCCCTTTCCCTTTAAAAGCCAGTTGTGCTCGCACCATGGCGGAGTCGCTATTTACATGCGAGCAGAAAGACTGAACGCTTCTCCAGAGAGGAATCCTTTTATTTTTAATATTTGGCGTGTGTGTGCTGCTGCGCGTCCCTGTGTGTGTACGCGTGTTGTGCACCGCCTATAGGCTCATATTACTAACACACCCTTTAAATAACACAAAAATACTGCGCTATTGACTTTAGAGCAGGTGTGTGTTGGTCAATGGCGCAGTCGTTTTCAGTTCCTCACAACAGCAGCGCTCCAACAATGCTCCTGAACACACACCTGGTTTAGACCAGACGCCCATGGGTGAACAGATGCGCCAGTGCATTTGATATTTAAACAACGTGACGCTGGACGTGAAAATGAGAACTGCGTCGAGCTGAAACTAGCAGAAAACACTCACGTCACGCCTGGCGTCACATTGCATGATAGGGCTTAATGTGTTACCCTATTTTTTATGTATTTAAATTGATCTTAATATAAAATATTCTCATGGTTAAGTGATTATTGTTGATTTTCAAACACATTTCAGCACTTTTTTCCAATTAACTATAAAAGTTTTCTGTCATTTTATTATTTTTTTGAGACTATCTGTTATCGTTCGTGTTTCAGTCTTTGATTGTGGATGTAAAACTGCAGCTTTCTGGATCGTCCATTTCTGCATTCTCCCCCTCAAAGGATTGTGGGTGTTTGGTTTACAGCACAGAATGATGCAATTCACACCCAAGACTGCAGTGTGAATCTGAATAACGGCTCAGTGGCTCTCGAATAAACGAGTAACAAACACACACTTTCCCTTAATAACTCTGTTTGTCCAGAGCTCTTGTATCTCAATACTGGCACTATATATGAAGATGGATCGTGGATTAAATGTATAAAGATGTTTGTGAATGTTGGATTTGGTAGGATCTGTGCTAACCTGAGATCTGTAAAAATGTTTTCTGGACTTGGTCTCATGTTTTATTAAATTGTAATATTTCTACTTGTGGTATTTCCTACTAAAGCAAGGTTGTATTTGACTCTGTAAGTGTATCTATAGCAGACTGGTGGGCGTGGCCTTGGATGGCATACCCAGTGCACTATGGGTGTTGAAGTTTTCCTATCTATTTGGCAAAAGGGCCTTTTTCTCCAGTCAGGTAGCACCGATTTTAAAGGGGGCATAACACACACAGTTTATGTCAGTCTCATGTTAATCTTGAGTATCTATAGAGTAGTGTTGATCCTTCATATCTCCCAAGAGTCTTTAGTTTATCATATTTATAAAAGACAGATACACTGTACCGATTCTTTCTGAGAACAGCCGAGTCCGTGGAGGCGTGCAGTGGGCGGAGATAAAGAGTCATGAGCACACACACACATCATGGCATTATCCCTGGATAACTCTCGATTCTCTCTACGTTGGTGTTGTTCACATTATATGCACTTACGTGCCGATTGCCAACAAAACACACACATTTGATGCAGTTTCACCGCCTGCGGTTTCCACTCATGACCGGGAACAAACACACACACTCACTGAACTCCGGAAACACAAACTCCACTGTTTCCTTAACGCAGGGTTATTTGGGAAGCTGAACAAGGTGATCTTTCCCTCACACCAGAAACACACTTCTTTAGTGGCATTGTTGGTTTCGTGGTCTAAAAACACAATGGCAGCGCCGTCGACGGCTCCCGTAACCCGAACGAAGCTCGTTGATGGACGCTCCCTTGCTCTCGCTCTGGGTGATGTGTGTGTGTGTTTATCCGGGAGAAGTGCCCATATAAGCAATTCCACCCTTTATGACGTCATACAGGGCCATACTCGAAAAAAACTTCCCGAGACTTGTTTGAATCCTGAAGGAGTGTATTTGGCACAGAAATACTCCGTCATACGTCCAACTAGTTTTTTGAAATGTTATCCATGTTTATCATGAGAATCAACTCTTTAACAGAGGAAATAAGGCAGAATGCAGGAAATAGCATTAGACCCCCCCCCCCCCCCCCCCCCCCTCCAAAAAAAAAAAAAACATTTTTCGCCTTTCTGCTGTATAGGCAGCTGAGTTTTATTTGAAGCCCATTTTACCAGCGAAGTCCCCCTTTAAGCATCTTATTTAGTTTCTATTTTAAACTCAATTAGGATTTAGCTTTTTCGTATTCCTATTTAATTTATTTTTATTTCAGTTTAGGTAGTATCTTTAGTTTTCATGTTAATTTTAGTGCTTTTGTCATTTTTATTGTTTTTTTATTTATTTATTTAATATTTTACTTTTTTTTTTTTTTTTTTTTCAAATATTACTATTTAGGTTCAATATATTTTATTTCAGTTTTCGTTTCTTTAATATTTTGAATTGGCTTTTATTTTTGTATCTTTAGTTTTCATGTTAATTTCATGTTTTATTTTTAATAATTTCTTTAGTTAATTTTTAGTCTTTTTTTTTCAAGGCAACATTTCCAATTTTCATTTAGTTTAAGTTTGTTAACTTAATTTTTGTATTTTATTTCAGCTTTATTTCAATGAACAAAAATGTTTTTAATAGTTTTAGTTAACGATAATAGCCCTTGTCTTAATTTAATAGTCATAATAATTTTGCTTTTTTATGATCACCCCTAAAATTAAACAACCTGTAAATGAGCTCTGTGATTGGTTGACCTCTTTGCATATGAAATGAGTAACAACCCACCAAGTTTCTGAACGCCCAATAGGTGTTGATATGTAAATCCTATGCAAATGAGCTCCTGATTTCGATGTTACCCATTTCAAAATGTCTAGTTTCAGTAAATGATCTATGGTCGTTTCGATCCTTACAGTCTACATGCAACAACGACCTTAAAGGTGCAGTGTGTAGTATTTATTAGGATCTATTGACAGAAATGCAATATAATATACATAACTATGTTTTCAGTGGAGTATAAAGACCTTACATAATAAACCGTTATGTTTTTATTATCTTAGAATGAGCCGTTTCTATCTACACACACTGCGGGTCCCTTACAGTGAAGTCGCCATTTTGCTCCGCCATGTTTCTACAGTAGCCCTAAAGGGACAAACTTCTCTACAGAGCACTAGCTACTCTCTGCTGTCTCAGACGACGACATCTTTGTCCTGTGTCGGCCACCGTAGCTTCTCTATGTGCTTTGAAAGGGAGGGGTGAGCGGTGGGCGGTTGCAATTCACAACCTCAGCACTAGATGCCGCTAAAACTTACACACTGCACCTTTAAATTAATAATTATAATTTCTTTGTATTCAGTTATTTGTACAATACAGGGTCAGTGTCTGGATTTATGTGCTTTTACCCACCATGCATCAGTGCTGACCACAGCACAGGGAACAAACACTGAACTAAACAGGCATTTATTATGCGTGGAGAGATGTGAAACTAAAGAATGAACACAGCAGCTTGTGTGTGTGTGTGTGAGACGCCCACTGGCGTTTTTCTGCGTCTTTGGAGGGAGTGAATGAAGAAATCACTCCGTCTTCAGATGTTTGTTGGACCGTTGATCCACAGGCGTCTCTCAGGTGTGTGTGTGTGTGTGTGTGAGCGGGTGACGAGAACGGCCTTCAGTTTCTGCACTTTTGCGCTCTGAACTTCAGTGCAGTGTGTTGAGTTCAGAGTCAAGTCCGACCTGTGTGTGAAGAGGAATAATTCTGTCCGCATGCACAGTGGCGATCAATACGCCGCATCGATCCGCGCAGAGGATAATATTTCTGTAAAGGGTAGCGGGCCGGTCGATTAGCCTCGTGTTAAAGGGCCCCGCGGGTCCGGCTCCCTGGTGATTATGCATGAGATCCTCTGTTACTCAATAACGCCGTAATCAGCTCTTATTGGTCAGGTGACACACTGGAGGTGGAGGGTAATCTAGTGTAAATTGTTCTTTTATTTCTTGAATAATGTTGGGTCGTGTGTAATCTAGCAGAACTTTGACTAATGGCGTAAAGTGACTGTAGATATCCCTTGACTGTAAAACTTATATTTTTGGTCTGCCCAATTTTTTAATATCATGAGAAACTTTGAAGGACCCAGAAAAACATTTACAATTTTTATCACAAGTACAATTAAATGAGTTATTTAATGCAATATTGCATATTTTTTAATATACGCAGGTTTAAATCAGGGTTATTATCATTAGCTAAAACTAAAATAAACATTTCTGTTAATTGAAATAAAGCTAAAATAAATAAATAAAATGTAAATAACTGGAAATAAAGAAACTAAAACTGAAATAAAAATGAATTAAATTTAAATAGATACAGAAAATATTTTGGTTTTATTGTAGATTTATTAATATTTTGAATTAGCTATTATTTTTTTAACTTTGGTTTCCATGTTAATTTGTATTTTTGTTATGTGCTTTTGTTATTTTATTTATTTTATTGTTTTAAATTGCTATTTAGGTTTAATTTATTTTTTTTATTTTTTTATTTCCATTTAATAATTTTAGTGCTTTAACTATTATTTCAGTTTTGCCAAGGCAACATTTCTACTTTTTGTTTAGTTTAAATTTTTCAACTAATTTTAATTTTCATATATTTTTATTTTATTTTATTTTATTTTTCAATTTAATTTAATGAAATGTTTTATTGTATATTTATTTCAGCTTTATATTTCAATTAACAGTAAAAATGTAAAATAAATTTAATTTAATAGTTAATGATAATAACCCAGATATAAATGTAACGCTGCAAAAAGTGCTTTTCTTATTTAATATTTTTGTCTTGTTTCCAGTCTAAATATCTAAAATTTCTTAAATTGAGATGCTTTTACTAGATAAGTAAAATGACAAGATGTTTTTTCTTGTTTTCTGGAAAATAAAATCAATTATCTGCCAATGGGGTAAGAAAAATAATCTCGTTTCTGTTTGAAATCTTTTTCAAAAATAAAAGATTATTTTTCCTCATTTTGATTTAAGAATTTGTAGATATTTGGACTGGAAACAAGACAAAAATACTAAATAAGAAAAGCATTTTTTTTGCAGTGAAATGATCAGCGTTTGATCCCGGTCTTGAGTGTTTAATCGCGTGTGTGTGTGTGTGTGTGTTCCTCCAGGGTGCTGATAAGGAACGCAAAGGTCCGGATGGTCTGAGCGCATTCGAGGCGGCCGAGAGCGAGGCCATCAAAGCTCTACTGAAGTGAGCCGGACGCTGCCGGCAGCGGAGAGGTTCTGACCACAACCACTGGATCCCGCAAACACACACACACACACACACACACACCTCTCTGTATCTGCCCGCTGGCTGCATCAGCTCCTCTAGGTTTCCTTTTGTTTTGTTTTTCCTCATGACCTTTTTTATTTTATTTTAGGGGAGGTGCTTGATTTTCCCCTTTAGTTTATCAGCGTCAGCCATTGGCTGATGGACCTGTCACTCATGCCTACGGACCAATGGGCACGCCTGTCTAACACCACTAAACACGGACTTTAGAGTTCAGACTACAGCGAGCGAGTGTATGATGATAATGTGTACATTTATTTTTCAGACTGTTGCGATTTGCAATTAGAAACGAGTGGTTTGTATAGTTAATAGGGCTCTGAAAATGTTGGAAAATGAGCTGATGAATTTACCTGCACTCCAGCCCCACGTTTCCCCTCCTTCAGCTTAACGACATTCCCGCGGCCGTCGCATTAGCAGTTCAAAGAACAAATATTACACTTCAGACGCTTGAATCGTTCTGCTGACGTGCACATTTTTTGCTTTTGTGCCCCTTTGAATTTGTGTTGTTGTGGCAAAAATAAATGAATTCTCAGCTGCTGTGTGCTTGTAGAGTGTTAAACAGGTTTGTTCAGATGAGGGACGCCTGTCTCTCTCTCTCTCTCTCTCTCTCTTCTCTCTCTCTCTCTCTCTCTCTCTCTCTCTCTCTCTCTCTCTCTCTCTCTCTCTCTCTCTCTCTCTCTCTCTCTCTCTCTCTCTCTCTCTCTCTCTCTCTCTCTCTCTCTCTCACACACACACTCTCTCTCTCTTTCTGCATGATGGTGTTTTAGCTTTTCAAGACAGTCTTAAACAAAAAATCACACCGATTAGCAAATTTCAAAGATCCATATCTGGCATTGTTGTGAAAAAGTCCGTTTGAAAACAAAGAAACAAATAAAACTATTTCAAATGATTAGTTTGATTTTGTCACGTTTGTAAAGTATTGACTGAAGAGTGTTTAACAATTTTTTTTTTTTTATATATATACACCGATCAGGCAAAACATTATGACCACTGACAGGTGAAGTGAATAACACTGATTATCTCTTCATCACGGCTCCTGTTAGTGGGTGGGATATATTAGGCAGCAAGTGAACATTTTTTCCTTAAAGTTGATGTGTTAGAAGCAGGAAAAATGGGCAAGTGTAAGGATTTGAGCGAGTTTGACAAGGGACAAATTGTGATGGCTAGACGACTGGGTCAGAGCATCTCCAAAACTGCAGCTCTTGTGGGGTGTTCCCGGTCTGCAGTGGTCAGGATCTATCAAAAGTTGTCCAAGGAAGGGACAGTGGTGAACCGGCGACAGGGTCATGGGCGGCCAAGGCTCATTGATGCACGTGGGGAGCGAAGGCTGGCCCGTGTGGTCCGATCAAACAGACGAGCTACTGGAGCTCAAATTGCACAAGAAGTTAATGCTGGTTCTGATAGAAAGGTGTCAGAATACACAGTGCATCGCAGTTTGTTGCGTTTGGGGCAGCATAGCCGCAGACCAGTCAGGGTGCCCATGCTGACCCCTGTCCACCGCCGAAAGCACCAACAGTGGGCACGTGAGCATCAGAACTGGACCACGGAGCAATGGAAGAAGGTGGCCTGGTCTGATGAATCACGTTTTCTTTCACATCACGTGGATGGCCGGGATTGCACCAGGATGCACTATGGGAAGAAGGCAAACTTGACTTGGCCTCCAAATTCCCCAGATCTCAATCCAATCGAGCATCTGTGGGATGTGCTGAACAAACAAGTCCGATCCATGAAGGCCCCACCTCGCAACTTACAGGACATAAAGGATCTGCTGCTAACATCTTGGTGCCAGATACCACAGCACACCTTCAGGGGTCTAGTGGAGTCCATGCCTCGACGGGTCAGCAAAAGGGAGACCAACACAATATTAGGAAGGTGGTCATAATGTTATGCCTGATCGGTGTATATATATCAGGGGTGTTTCCTCTGAGGAGGCAAGGGAGGGAGTGCCTCCTCAAAAATATAGAATGAGAAAATCCATATTACAAAAAAAACCTGACTCAAATATTACAAAATGTGACATTAAAAAGTGTATAAATCACTGGTTTTTCTAAAGTAACGCTGTCCAACAGCGACACCAGCAGGTAAAGTTACAGCGGGACGCCGCGTCTTTCTTGCCTCCCCTGAGCCCATTGACTTTTAACAGACCTCCTAAAGTGTGCGCTGGGTTTAGTGGGGGGTAATTGAAAATGAATGGGGGAAAGTCATGTGAGAGGAAGCAATGCCTCCGTGGACCCTTTTCACATTCCCGGGTTTCTCAGAAGCGGAAGCCAGACGTCACATGTACAAACGGGGAAACAGGTCTCATTGCATCCGCTTGTCGGAGAAAGTGTCAACGGCAGTACGAACTGACGGCGATATCAATGGACTTTTAAGGTAATCAGCTTAACCTAGCTAGTTCTTTTTTTTGTTGCTGCTTTATTCGATTTAAATATCTAAATGTTAGTGGAAAGAAAAAAAAAACTTTTAGATATCAATTTGCATATGTGATGAACATTGGTTATGCTCATCTTTGCTCGCTCCTTTGTAGGAGGCTCTATATTCAACGAAGCACATACAAAAGACCTAAACCGGAAGCGAATACCGAAGTTTGTTGCGCATAACCCCCGTTGGGTAAACTTCTAGTAGTGAATGAGAGACTACATTAAATATATATTTTTTTGTGTTCTCATTTGCTCAAATAGCAAAAGAAAAACTCCACAATAGTGTTTTCACAACTTTCAAAAAGAGATAAATTATATTTCAAATAAATAGAGAGATCGATAACGGCAGTCAGAAGAGAGAAAGATGTCGACTTTACCATCACTCCCACAGCCGCTGTATTAGAAACACCCTCACAGCAGCGTTAAAGCCACAATATGTAATTTTCCGCGCTAGAGGTCGTTTATTCAAAACAAAGGCGTAGCTTGATGACGCCTTGATTTGGCGGGGCTTTTATTCTGCCGCAGACGAGCGCTTCTGCTTCTTCTGCTCGTGTGTGTGGGGTAACACAGCGCTGTTTTATCATATTACACAGATTTGAGTGTGTTAAAGTTATGTTATAATGCTACTCAGTGCGTTCGCTCTGCGCTACTATGAGACACTTCAGACTGCAGTGAGCGAGATCATATTAGCCATGGTAAAACATGGTACTCGCGGTAAATCAAGAACACCAGATTTAAACAATAAGACTAACTGTGTTGAGCTGGATAACAATGATTAGTTTTCTGTCCATGAATGATCCAAACAGTTGCTCACCTGTCTAATAAATCACATCATATATTAAAGCGGAAATCGATGGTGTAAGGCAGGTATGATGTCATTGATAGTCCTGGTTAAAATTGCTTATTTCTCTGGATTTAAACATTCTTGGAAACTTTTGGGATAATGCAAGTACACAAGTCAACAAATATATATAACTGTTTTAGTGGTTTATGGATATTTTAATCCAAAAATCTTACATATTGTGCCTTTAAGTTATGAAAAATTATTTCTGTATGTTCTCTGAACGTTCAAAAATGTGTTTTGTAATCTGATGCAACGGTAATATAACACAAAGTATACATATACATATATACATTTTTTTAAATTAAAATGTAAAAAACTGCAGGATTTACGATGTTGATGACCGTTAAAACGCGTCATCACAGTCTGTGAAAAAAAGGGTCCTATGGATGTGATTGGCTATGATTGGATCACGTGATAAATCCCGCCTCTTTTTTCGTGCGCGTTCCGCAAAATGGTGGCGTTAATGAGAAGACTAGTTAAAGCGTAAGTAAAGAGCTCAGCCATTTACATATCACCGCTTTATTTCACATCAAAATCAAACTTAAAATGGCCTGAAAACATGATGACTGTGGGGTTTTAGTGAGGAATCAGCGTGGTGAAATTAAAGGTACATCTCCGTGTCTGTGACAGTGTTTACCGCGCTTGATTAATGATGAAAATAAGTTAACTATTAAAAAGAAAAGCTGAACATCAGTTCATAAATAAAATATATTGATTACATTTTTACTGCCTTTAGTTATTAGCCTATTTTGGAATACATGTAAAAATGCTTAAAACACTTCGAAGAGATTTATACTTGGGTTTAAATTAATAAATAGAACATTAATTACATTGTCAATGTAAAAATACAAAATAAAATTGTATTTGGTTTCTTTTTTTATGTAATGCAAAGTAATGTTTATTTAATGAGGAAAATGTGACAACATTAAGTATAACTGGGACATGAATTTACATTTGATTTATTAAAAAAAAAACTGAGGACTTTGCCTCATTTCAGAAAACATTGATATTTATGACAACACTTTTACGTTTTAATCATTAAAAAGACTGAAGACTTTATGGTAAGGTTTGTAAAATTAGTTAGCTACATTAACATGAACTGACAATAAATAATAATTATACAGCATCTAATTTCAACGTTTACTGCATTTTTTTTTTTTTACATTAAAACTTGTATGTATTAACATTATTTAATGCTCTGTAAATTAACAATGAATAAATATATTTGTGTGAGTGTGAGAGAGAGAGAGTGTGTCTGTGTGTGTGTGTCTGTGTGTGTGAATGAGTGTGTGTGAATGAGTGTGTGAGTGAGTGTGTCTGTGTGAGTCAGTGTCTGTGTGAGTGTGAAAGTCAGTGAGTGTGTGTGTTTATGTATGTATGTGTGTGTTGGCGGGGACTTTTATCACGAACACTGAACACACTCGTGGTCACAGTGTTTTTTTTCTTCTTCTCTTTAATTAAGTGCTTTTGTTAATTACTGATCCAGCGGCGAGTCTCAGACCTTTGTCACTGTCACAACACAAAGAAATCAATTATTCAGGTGCTGCACAACTTACTGATAAAGTTTAATGGCGCTCGTTCTCGCAGCTTTTCACTGACGTCCTGTGAATATAAAACAGCTCGTCTTTGTCAGGACGCTGAACGTGCTCGATGTGACTGAAGAATCACGAACCGCGCAGTCCTAAAGTCAACATGAAATCTAAATCAACCGTGTTTACTGTCTTAATAACTGTTCCTGACTGTGAGCGATTCATCCGTCTTGTCTTGTGTTGTGTTGTGTTGTGTGCGCTGTTTGTTAATGTTAACCAGCGGTTTAGTCGTTGTTTGTAATTCCTCGTCGAATATTTAACGCACGTTACTGATTATGGCAAGCCGTTTTGACTTTTAATAATTCCCAGAAAATGAATTCTTGATATCAACAATTTAATTTTTACTATTTAAAATTTTAGATGGATGATTGGATGGATGGATGATGGGTAGGTGGATAGATAGATAGATAGATAGATAGATAGATAGATAGATAGATAGATAGATAGATAGATAGATAGATAGATGGTTGGATGGGTAGGTGGATGGATGGATGGGTGGGTGGGTGGGTGGATGGATGGATGGATGTTGGATGGATGGATGGATGGACGGTTGGGTGGGTGGATGGATGGATGGATGGATGGATGGTTGGATGGATGGATGGTAGGTAGATGGTTGGATGGATGGATGGGTGGGTGGATGGATGGATGGATGTTGGATGGATGGATGGATGGACGGTTGGTTGGATAGATGGATGGATGGGTGGGTGGGTGGATGGATGGATGGATGGATGGATGGTAGATGGATGGATGGATGGGTGGGTGGATGGATGGATGGATGGATGATGGGTGGATGGATGATGGATGGATGGATGGATAGATGGATGGATGGTTGGATGGATAGATGGATGAATAGATGGATGGATAGATGGATGAATAGATAGATAGATAGATAGATGGATGGTTGGATGGATGGATGGATGGATGGATAGATAGATGTTGGATGGTAGGTAGATGGATGGATGAATAGATGGATGGATAGATGGATGGATAGATAGATAGATAGATAGATAGATAGATAGATAGATAGATAGATAGATTCAAAGCTCTAAATATTATCCAATTTTAATGTTATTTATTTTTAATGTGATGATTTGTAAAACTAAAAGTTTAAAGGTGTAGGAAAACTAACACTTTGTGGCAAACAAGCACTTTTATTTAAAAAAAGACATGAAATGCCCACTATAACCAGTAGATGGCGGCAGAGCCACTGAGACATTTCCACTCCTTAATATATAGAAAAAAGTAGGAAGTCACAAAATCTCATGAAAAACAAAAACTTTTCTTTGAATTATGACTGAATTACACAGAATTACAGCTCATTTTATAATCACTGAAGCTGTCGGTCAGTTCAGTCTAAAACTAGAAGAACAATAATACATTTAATAATACATTTAATTCAATAAAAATGAGGTTTTGCACATTACTGTTGTTAATAAAAGTTAATTTTATCTGCATATCAACTCGAGCTCAGCGCTTCACTGTTAAAGTTACAATAAACAAACGTGATATTATTAGTAACTGCACTTATTAACAAAACAACGCAAAACCATAGTCATTTTATGATTAAATTAACTTCATGATAAATTTTTCTCTCTTTTCCCTGTGATATCAAGAATTCATATCTTGGGAATGAATAAAAGTCAAAACGGCTTGCCATATACGGATGCCATTTCATGTTGACGCTTAAAGGGATAGTTCAGCCAAAAATGAAATGTTTTTGTCGTTTACTCTCCCTCATGTTGTTAGTAGTAATATGCGTTGCTAAAGACTTCATTTGGACTTTAAAGGAGATTTTCTCAATATTTTTTTGCACCCTCAGAATCCAGATTTTCAAATAGTCGTATCTCTATCCTATCTTAACAAACCATACATCAATGGAAAGCTTATTTATGATGTATAAATCTCAATTTCAAAAAATTGACCCATATGACTGGTTTTGTGGTCCAGGGACACATATGGAGAAAAAAATACTGTGGGTTACCCATATTCATACCGGTCTGGAACAACTTGAGGGCGAGTAAATGATGAAAACACTTTCATTTTTGGCTGAACTATCCCTTAAGTTTTCCATCAAACTCCCAAAATAAGTTGAATGGAGAATAAACCAGAAGTGAGCCACTATTGTAGTGGACTTTAACATTAGTGTGATTGTGTACAGGGGGCCGTCTGAACTCTTTCTTCCTCCTACACCTTGATGTTATGTAACTGTCTCGCTTTTGTCTGGTTTATTAGTCAACTCTGCCGTTTCTTTCAAGCGAACTCTCAGAACTGGAGACTTGATCTCTGTGATTTCAGACACAAATCTGCAGCGCCACCTGATGGCGGCTTCTGCGTCTGCGTTCATACTCATCACACTGGGTGGTGTATATACACTACCAGTCAAAAGTTTGGAAACATTACTATTTTCAATGTTTTTGAAAGAAGACTCTTCTGCTCATCAAGCCTGCATTCATTTGATCCTGCAAAAACAGTAATATTGTGAAATATTTTTACAATTTAAAATAACTTTTTTCTATTTGAATATACAAACCCGATTCCAAAAAAGTTGGGACACTGTACAAATTGTGAATAAAAAAGGAATGCAATAATTTACAAATCTCATAAACTTATATTTTATTCACAATAGAATATAGATAACATATCAAATGTTGAAAGTGAGACATTTTGAAATGTCATGCCAAATATTGGCTCATTTTGGATTTCATGAGAGCTACACATTCCAAAAAAGTTGGGGCAGGTAGCAATAAGAGGCCGGAAAAGTTAAATGTACATATAAGGAACAGCTGGAGGATCAATTTGCAACTTATTAGGTCAATTGGCAACATGATTGGGTATAAAAAGAGCCTCTCAGAGTGGCAGTGTCTCTCAGAAGTCAAGATGGGCAGAGGATCACCAATTCCCCCAATGCTGCGGCGAAAAATAGTGGAGCAATATCAGAAAGGAGTTTCTCAGAGAAAAATTGCAAAGAGTTTGAAGTTATCATCATCTACAGTGCATAATATCATCCAAAGATTCAGAGAATCTGGAACAATCTCTGTGCGTAAGGGTCAAGGCCGGAAAACCATACTGGATGCCCGTGATCTTCGGGCCCTTAGACGGCACTGCATCACATACAGGAATGCTACTGTAATGGAAATCACAACATGGGCTCAGGAATACTTCCAGAAAACATTGTCGGTGAACACAATCCACCGTGCCATTCGCCGTTGCCGGCTAAAACTCTATAGGTCAAAAAAGAAGCCATATCTAAACATGATCCAGAAGCGCAGGCGTTTTCTCTGGGCCAAGGCTCATTTAAAATGGACTGTGGCAAAGTGGAAAACTGTTCTGTGGTCAGACGAATCAAAATTTGAAGTTCTTTTTGGAAAACTGGGACGCCATGTCATCCGGACTAAAGAGGACAAGGACAACCCAAGTTGTTATCAGCGCTCAGTTCAGAAGCCTGCATCTCTGATGGTATGGGGTTGCATGAGTGCGTGTGGCATGGGCAGCTTACACATCTGGAAAGGCACCATCAATGCTGAAAGGTATATCCAAGTTCTAGAACAACATATGCTCCCATCCAGACGTCGTCTCTTTCAGGGAAGACCTTGCATTTTCCAACATGACAATGCCAGACCACATACTGCATCAATTACAACATCATGGCTGCGTAGAAGAAGGATCCGGGTACTGAAATGGCCAGCCTGCAGTCCAGATCTTTCACCCATAGAAAACATTTGGCGCATCATAAAGAGGAAGATGCGACAAAGAAGACCTAAGACAGTTGAGCAACTAGAAGCCTGTATTAGACAAGAATGGGACAACATTCCTATTCCTAAACTTGAGCAACTTGTCTCCTCAGTCCCCAGACGTTTGCAGACTGTTATAAAAAGAAGAGGGGATGCCACACAGTGGTAAACATGGCCTTGTCCCAACTTTTTTGAGATGTGTTGATGCCATGAAATTTAAAATCAACTTATTTTTCCCTTAAAATGATACATTTTCTCAGTTTAAACATTTGATATGTCATCTATGTTGTATTCTGAATAAAATATTGAAATTTGAAACTTCCACATCATTGCATTCTGTTTTTATTCACAATTTGTACAGTGTCCCAACTTCTTTGGAATCGGGTTTGTATTTTAAAATGCAATTTATTCCTGTGATCAAAGCTGAATTTATCATCATTACTCCAGTCTTCAGTGTCACATGATCCTTCAGAAATCATTCTGATATGAGGATTTGATGCTCAAGAAACATTTATGACTATTGAAAACAGTTGTGTACAATTTTTTTTTTCAGGATTATTTAATGAACAGAAAGTTCAAAAGAACAGCATTTATCTGAAATAGAAAGCTTTTGTAACGTTGTACTACTGTTCAAAAGTTTTGGGTCAGTAAGAATTTTTTTTTTTTTTTGGGGAAAGAACTTAAAGAAATTAATACGTTTATTCAGCAAGGACGCATTAAATTGATCAAGTGACAGTACAGACATTTATAATGTTACAAAAGCTTTCTATTTCAGATAAATGCTGTTCTTTTGAACTTTCTATTCATTAAATAATCCTGGAAAAAAAAATTGTACACAACTGTTTTCAATAGTCATAAATGTTTCTTGAGCATCAAATCCTCATATCAGAATGATTTGTGAAGGATCATGTGACACTGAAGACTGGAGTAATGATGATAAATTCAGCTTTGATCACAGGAATAAATTACA
>CM077182.1:1399640-1432140 GCA_039654105.1 Coreius guichenoti | reverse complement strand
CCTTTTTCTCAGAATGCTGAGTTTACATCTCGCAATTCTGACCTTTTTCTCGGAATTCTGGGTTTACATCTCGGAATTCTGACTTTTTTCTCAGAATGCTGAGTTTACATCTCGCAATTCTGACCTTTTTCTCGGAATGCTGAGTTTACATCTTGGAATTCTGAGTTTACATCTCGCAATTCTGACCTTTTTCTAGGAATTCTGGGTTTACATCCTGCTATTTTGACAGTTTTCTTGGAATTCTGAGTTTACATCTCGGAATTCTGACCTTTTTCTCGGAATTCTAAGTTTACATCTTGGAATTCTGAGTTTACATCTCGCAATTCTGACCTTTTTCTAGGAATTCTGGGTTTACATCTCGCAATTCTGACCTTTTCTCGGAATTCTGGGTTTACATCTCGGAATTCTGACTTTTTTCTCAGAATTCTGGGTTTACATCTCGCAATTCTGACCTTTTTCTCGGAATGCTGAGTTTACATCTTGGAATTCTGACCTTTTTCTCGGAATTTTGGGTTTACATCCTGCTATTTTGACCTTTTTCTAGGAATTCTGGGTTTACATCTCACAATTCTGACCTTTTTCTCAGAATGCTGAGTTTACATCTTGGAATTCTGACCTTTTTCTCGGAATTTTGGGTTTACATCCTGCTATTTTGACCTTTTTCTAGGAATTCTGGGTTTACATCTCACAATTCTGACCTTTTTCTCAGAATGCTGAGTTTACATCTCGCAATTCTGACCTTTTTCTCGGAATTCTGGGTTTACATCTCGGAATTCTGACTTTTTTCTCAGAATTCTGGGTTTACATCTCGCAATTCTGACCTTTTTCTCGGAATGCTGAGTTTACATCTTGGAATTCTGAGTTTACATCTCGCAATTCTGACCTTTTTCTAGGAATTCTGGGTTTACATCCTGCTATTTTGACAGTTTTCTTGGAATTCTGAGTTTACATCTCGGAATTCTGACCTTTTTCTCGGAATTCTAAGTTTACATCTTGGAATTCTGAGTTTACATCTCGCAATTCTGACCTTTTTCTAGGAATTCTGGGTTTACATCTCGGAATTCTGACTTTTTTCTAGGAATTCTGGGTTTACATCTCGCAATTCTGACCTTTTCTCGGAATTCTGGGTTTACATCCTGCTATTTTGACCTTTTTCTAGGAATTTTGGGCTTACGTCTCGGAATTCTGACCTTTTTCTAGGAATTCTGAGTTAACATCTCGCAATTCTGACCTTTTTCTCGGAATTCTAAGTTTACATCTTGGAAACAATCAGAATTGTGATTTAAAAAATTTAAAATGTTTTTAATTTTTTGTTATTTCGTGGAGGAAACGAGCTTCCATACATTTCTCCAACTGTTTCAACCCAGAATACTCCTTGATGCTTTTCTCTATCTGGCTTTTCCTCTGTAATCAAAGTATCACTGGGTTTCTGGGTCTATCTGAAGTTTGAGTGCTGAGAAGTGAAGTTAGTAATCAGAGAGCGCCGCTTGGGCGTACAAGAGCTGCTGCTTTAAAAGCCTTCTGGGTAAAACATATCTGACAGTCATGAGCCGCGTCACCCTCACCGCCGGCCCAGGCAGAACATTACAGAGGGAATGATAAATGAACAGATTTCCAGTGCAGGAGTGAATATTACCCCCTCGCAGTCCAGCGGCGGGACGGTAGCCGAGAATTGATTATTTTCTGTTTGTACGTGCGGCCGGGGTCGAACGCATATAAAGGAGCTTCTGCATTGTGCTATTGATTCCTCCCTGCGGAGCTCCATTTTATTTGCCCAGGCGTTTTTAATGCACTCGTCTTTTTGTGTGTGTGCTGTAACGGCATCTTGTTTGTCGCTGTAATGAGGAGATGCCGCTGAGTACTTCATCATTCCCCAATTGGCTTCCTTAAAATATAGCTCAGTGCCATGCTGTCTGTTTGTTTTGTTCCAGGTCGTGTCGATGTCCGGATCACTCTCGGCTAATGAGACCCTCCGGCTACAGGAACACTGAGAAGAACAGACACGGGGAACCTTTCGCCCCTGTCTGATTCTGAGCTTCGTCTCAAACCCTAGTGAGCTGCTGTGCTGTATAACTGCAGTCTAATTATAATTTAGTCCAAACAAAGTGTCTTATTATTGAGTGCAACAGTCAGATTGAAAATCCCGTTCATTTTCTCCATACACTCTTAAACATAAAGATTCCAAAAGGGTTTTTTTTTTTGCAGCAACCCTTTCTGGTTCCCCAAAAAACCTTTCAGTGATCATTTCTTAAAAGAACCATTTTTTCTTAGTGTGAAGAACGTTTTAATATTCTAAAGAACCTTTTTCCACCATAAAGAACCTTTTCTGTAATGGAAAGGTTTTATTAAAGATTCTTCATGGAACCATTAATGCCAACAAAGAACCTTTATTGTTGTGTAGGGAAACTGATTTTTAACAATAACTTCTAAACCTTTAAAGATAAATTTACTGTGAACTACGAGGTTGTTAATCGATGGTTTATGCTTTTGCTGAAGCCATCAGTTTCCATTATCAACATATTTTTAAAGAATTGTGTTTAACAGAGAAATTTATGTTGAAAAACTACATTACCCATGATGCTGTTCAGAAAATTACACCAATTTTTGGCAAGCAAACGGTGCCAAAATAGCTCTGCCCACTCCCATTAAGCAAAAACAAATAGTAATTTCACCATCGTTTCTCGCAATTCTGACCTTTTTCTCTGAATTCTGAGTTTACATTTCGCAATTCTGACCATTTCCTCGGAATTCTGAGTTTACATCTCACAATTCTGAATTTTTTCTCGGAATTCTGACTTTACATCTCGCAATTCTGACCATTTCCTCGGAATTCTGAGTTTACATCTCGCAATTCTGAATTTTTTCTCGGAATTCTGAGTTTACATCTCACAATTCTGAATTTTTTCTCGGAATTCTGAGTTTACATCTCGCAATTCTAACCTTTTTCTCGGAATTCTGACTTTACATCTCGCAATTCTGAATTTTTTCTCTGAATTCCGACTTTACATCTCGCAATTCTAACCTTTTTCTCGGAATTCTGAGATTACATTTCGCAATTTTAACCTTTTTCTCGGAATTCTGACTTTACATCTCGCAATTCTGATTTTTTTCTCGGAATTCTGAGTTTACATTTTGCAATTCTGAATTTTTTCTCGGAATTCTGACTTTACATCTGGCAATTCTGACCTTTTTCTCGGAATTCTGAGTTTACATCTCGCAATTCTGACCATTTCCTCGGAATTCTGAGTTTACATCTCGCAATTCTGAATTTTTTCTCGGAATTCTGAGTTTACTTCTCACAATTCTGAATTTTTTCTCGGAATTCTGACTTTACATCTCGCAATTCTGAATTTTTTCTCGGAATTCTGACTTTACATCTCGCAATTCTGACTTTTTTCTCGGAATTCTGAGTTTACTTTTCACAATTCTGACTTTTTTTCTCGGAATTCTGAGATTACATTTCGCAATTTTGATTTTTTTTTTTTCTCTGAATTCCGACTTTACATCTCGCAATTCTAACCTTTTTCTCGGAATTCTGACTTTACATCTCGCAATTCTAACCTTTTTCTCGGAATTCTGACTTTACATCTCGCAATTCTGATTTTTTTCTCGGAATTCTGAGTTTACATCTGGCAATTCTGACCTTTTTCTCGGAATTCTGAGTTTACATCTGGCAATTCTGACCTTTTTCTCGGAATTCTGAGTTTACATCTGGCAATTCTGACCTTTTTCTCGGAATTCTGAGTTTACATCTCGCAATTCTGAATTTTTTCTCTCAATTCTGAATTTTTTCTCAGAATTCTGAGATTACATTTCGCAATTTAGATTTTTTTTTTCCTCTGAATTCTGACTTTACATCTCGCAATTCTAACCTTTTTCTTGGAATTCTGAGTTTACTTTTCGCAATTCTGAATTTTTTCTCTGAATTCTGAATTTACATTTCGTAATTCTGAATTTTTTCTCTGAATTCTGACTTTACATCTCACAATTCTGACCTTTTTCTCGGAATTCTGAATTTTTTCTCGGAATTCTGAGTTTACATCTCACAATTCTGAATTTTTTCTCGGAATTCTGACTTTACATCTCGCAATTCTGACCATTTCCTCGGAATTCTGAGTTTACATCTCGCAATTCTGAATTTTTTCTCGGAATTCTGAGTTTACATCTCACAATTCTGAATTTTTTCTCGGAATTCTGAGTTTACATCTCGCAATTCTGAATTTTTTCTCGGAATTCTGACTTTACATCTCGCAATTCTGACTTTTTTCTCGGAATTCTGAGTTTACTTTTCACAATTCTGACTTTTTTTCTCGGAATTCTGAGATTACATTTCGCAATTTTGATTTTTTTTTTTTTCTCTGAATTCCGACTTTACATCTCGTAATTCTAACCTTTTTCTCTGAATTCTGACTTTACATCTCGCAATTCTAACCTTTTTCTCGGAATTCTGACTTTACATCTCGCAATTCTAACCTTTTTCTCGGAATTCTGACTTTACATCTCGCAATTCTGATTTTTTTCTCGGAATTCTGAGTTTACATTTTGCAATTCTGAATTTTTTCTCGGAATTCTGACTTTACATCTGGCAATTCTGACCTTTTTCTCGGAATTCTGAGTTTACATCTCGCAATTCTGAATTTTTTCTCTCAATTCTGAATTTTTTCTCAGAATTCTGAGATTACATTTCGCAATTTGGATTTTTTTTTTTCTCTGAATTCTGACTTTACATCTCGCAATTCTGACTTTTTTCTCGGAATTCTGAGTTTACTTTTCGCAATTCTGACTTTTTTCTCGGAATTCTGAGATTACATTTCGCAATTTTGATTATTTTTTTCCTCTGAATTCTGACTTTACATCTCGCAATTCTAACCTTTTTCTTGGAATTCTGAGTTTACTTTTCGCAATTCTGAATTTTTTCTCTGAATTCTGAATTTACATTTCGTAATTCTGAATTTTTTCTCTGAATTCTGACTTTACATCTCACAATTCTGACCTTTTTCTCGGAATTCTGAATTTTTTCTCGGAATTCTGAGTTTACATCTCGCAATTCTGAATTTTTTTCGGAATTCTGACTTTACATCTCGCAATTCTGACTTTTTTCTCGGAATTCTGAGTTTACTTTTCACAATTCGGACTTTTTTTCTCGGAATTCTGAGATTACATTTCGCAATTTTGATTTTTTTTTTTTTCTCTGAATTCTGACTTTACATCTCGCAATTCTAACCTTTTTCTCGGAATTCTGACTTTACATCTCGCAATTCTGAATTTTTTCTCGGAATTCTGACTTTACATCTCGCAATTCTGAATTTTTTCTCGGAATTCTGAGTTTACTTTTCGCAATTCTGAATTTTTTCTCGGAATTCTGAGTTTACATTTCGCAATTCTGAATTTTTTCTCGTAATTCTGAATTTACATTTCGTAATTCTGAATTTTTCTCGGAATTCTGAGTTTACATCTGGCAATTCTGACCTTTTTCTCGGAATTCTGAGTTTACATCTCGCAATTCTGAATTTTTTCTCGGAATTCTGAGATTACATTTTGCAATTTGGATTTTTTTTTTTCCTCTGAATTCTGACTTTACATCTTGCAATTCTGACTTTTTTTTAGAATTCTGAGTTTACTTTTCGCAATTCTGACTTTTTTCTCGGAATTCTGAGATTACATTTCGCAATTTTGACTTTTTTTTTTTTCCTCTGAATTCTGACTTTACATCTCGCAATTCTAACCTTTTTCTTGGAATTCTGAGTTTACTTTTCGCAATTCTGAATTTTTTCTCTGAATTCTGAATTTACATTTCGTAATTCTGAATTTTTTCTCTGAATTCTGACTTTACATCTCACAATTCTGACCTTTTTCTCGGAATTCTGAATTTTTTCTCGGAATTCTGAGTTTACATTTCGCAATTCTGAATTTTTTCTCAAAATTCTGAGATTACATTTCGCAATTTTTTTTTTTTTTTTTCCCTCTGAATTCTGACTCTACATCTCGCAATTCTGACCTTTTTCTCAAAATTCTGAGATTACATTTCGCAATTTTGATTTTTTTTTTTCCCTCTGAATTCTGACTTTACATCTCGCAATTCTGACTTTTCACCATCATTTTTAATTTGTCATTCACAGTGCTTCTTGCTTTCTAACTAATTCAAAGTGTTAACAAAATTATTTTAATAGTATTTCAATGATACTAAAATAAGTGGTATACAACCATAAACGGTGCATCATTTCCAGTGTGATAAATCAATGTAAAATCAGATGCAATTTCTTTACATTTTTTTGATTCGACTGTCAAAAAACAAAGCATATTTTAGGACAGCTCTTTCTGAATTAAAGATACAGCATAGTGAGGTCATGTGATAATATACCATGCTATTTGAATAATACTGTATGTTATTCTCGTTTTTGGCTCACCTGTGGCTTTAACAGCAGCTCTCGACAGTCTTGTGCTAAATGACTGTGATTGTTCTGGGTCTGTTTGTTATGGGCGGCGCAAGTCGTGGAGAAACTTCTCTGGCTGCGGTTCCTTCTCTGTGGATGAATTTAGCGTTGCATGGCTGCCAAACACACAATAAAATCCATGAGCAGGTGCGTTTCCACTCTGATATCAGATACAGTGGTGTGAGGCGATCTCGGGAGCTCTGCTAATAAACCTGAGAAACACACACACACACAGGCTTATCTGAGTGGATATGACAGGAAAATACACGAGTGGGACAGCAGTGTAATGGAAGAAGTAAAGTTTTGTTATTCAGGGCAGAGATATACAAGTTTCAGTAAGATTTTTAAAAATGAGTTGAAATGACTTGTACAGCAACTGAACTTGTTTTTAAGATGAATAAAGCAGATTTTTTTATAGTGTACTCATTTATTAATTTAAAAATACACTGAAAACAAGCTGTTTGCAATTATTTTTTATTAATAAACATAGTTATAGTAACAGTTGTATGATAGTATGAACCAACATGGAGGAAGTCTTTTTGTTTTATCAAAAGATAACTACACTGTAAAAAATAAAAATGGAAAATGTACTGGTAATTTTCTGCCAGGACATTATCCAGAAATTTTTACGGAAATTTCTGTTAACCCTAAAACACAACACAATGCAATGCGTCATTCAAAATACAAGTAAAACACCTGTAAAAAAAACAATACAGAAAATCACTTCATATAATCACATATTTATACAGTAAGTTGTGCCCTATTTTACAGACTTTTATATAAAATGTAAAATAATTTTTTTTTTAAATATTTTAATTTGTATTATTTTAAGTTTTCAAATTATAAGTCACCATGAAAATCCCATTGTATTAATTATTTAATAAAATAATGAAATTATTTTTTTAATATGAAAAATGTATTTAAATAAGTGCACACTCACATTCATAGTGTAAGGAAGGAAGATATGATTAAATATAATTAGTTTATAAATCTAATCTTTTGTCACAAATGTTTTTCAAGAAAAAGACATTTCTAATGCTAGATTTTTATAGGAATTCTCGTCATTAGCTATGTTTCCACCCACTTATTTTTATGTGCATTTTGGGATATTGCATTAAAAAAAACACTGAAACGCCAAGATTCGCATAAATTCTACAAATGCACATAAAAAATGTAGCTATGCCCTCAATTTATTGAGGCGTATAATTTTTTATCCGATAAGAAGACATGCACATAAACTACGATGAAAACACATTTACTAAATAAATCCCTTGATGTACAACAAAAAACTCAGCAGAGGCTGTGATTGGATAATTGGACTAACCAGCGGACCAATGGCATCGCAGCATCTCAAATGTTGGTTTGGTGGCTCTGAAACGCCTGAGTCAAAGTCTGTGATCAGAATGATTTGGTTTAATTCCCTCCAGAAGCGTCTCACACGATTGTGTTCCCAACGCAAGAGAACATGACAGCGTTTATTGTGTTTCGCCTGACGCTCTGAGACGCCACTCGTTTATGATGGAGGGAAAAAGAGCAGCAACTTCCATTTTTATTATTGATATTTTGCGCCAATTTCCCAGGAAGTGATGATTTTGTTCTCTTGAACACATGCTGCCTTATTCACAAACGTTTTATGCCGTATTCCGAAGTTTAATTCGCATCTTTGAATGGAAACTGTTGACACAAATCTGACAGCAGAGCCGGTTGTCTCGTGAGCTGTGTGTTTTTAGGAAGTTCACCATTAATGAGGATGTACTTGACTAAAGGAATAACTCCTTAGGTTATCATCTGCATATGAACACACTATAAAACTCCCACATGATTAAAACCCCTTTGAACGGGAGCCAAACGCTCCATAAACAATTACAGACAGAGAATAATCTCCCCGGCACACTCTTGCTATGCTAATCGCCTGGAAACACTGTCCTCTGACCTTTAATATGAAGTTATAAAGCGTCTAACGGTACTTTCCTTCAGGCCTGATCCGTCACAAACTCCACGGATGCTTTGGGGTTTCACTAGAATTGAATTAAGCTTCTTTGGGAACGGTCTGATTCCAGACTAAATCAGTGTTTTTCCATTGGGAGCCTGAAGCAAAACTCCATGTTGTTTTCATTTAGTTTAATTTACACCAATCAGGCATAACATTATGACCTAATATTGTGTTGGTCCCCCTTTTGCTGACCCGTCGAGGCATGGACTCCACTAGACCCCTGAAGGTGTGCTGTGGTATCTGGCACCAAGATGTTAGCAGCAGATCCTTTAAGTCCTGTAAGTTGCGAGGTGGGGCCTCCATGGATTGGACTTGTTTGTTCAGCACATCCCACAGATGCTCGATTGGATTAAGATCTGGGGAATTTGGAGGCCAAGTCAACACCTCAAACTCCTGTGCTCCTCAAACCATTCCTGAACCATTTTTGTTTTGTGGCAGGGCGCATTATCCTGCTGAAAGAGCCACAGCCACCAGGGAATACCGTTTCCATGAAAGGGTGTACATGGTCTGCAATAATGCTTAGGTAGGTGGTACGTGTCAAAGTAACATCCACATGGATGGCAGGACCCAAGGTTTCCCAGCAGAACATTGCCCAAAGCATCACTGCCTCCGCCGGCTTGCCTTCTTCCCATAGTGCATCCTGGTGCCATGTGTTCCCCAGGTAAGCGACGCACACACACCCAGCCATCCACATGATGTAAAAGAAAACGTGATTCATCAGACCAGGCCACCTTCTTCCATTGCTCCGTGGTCCAGTTCTGATGCTCACGTGCCCACTGTTGGTGCTTTCGGCGGTGGACAGGGGTCAGCATGGGCACCCTGACTGGTCTGCGGCTATGCAGCCCCATACGCAACAAACTGCGATGCACTGTGTATTCTGACACCTTTCTATCAGAACCAGCATTAACTTCTTGAGCAATTTGAGCTCCAGTAGCTCTTCTGTTTGATCGGACCACACGGGCCAGCCTTCGCTCCCCACGTGCATCAATGAGCCTTGGCTGCCCATGACCCTGTCGCCGGTTCACCACTGTTCCTTCCTTGGAGCACTTTTGATAGATCCTGACCACTGCAGACCGGGAACACCCCACAAGAGCTGCAGTTTTGGAGATGCTCTGACCCAGTCGTCTAGCCATCACAATTTGGCCCTCGTCAAACTCGCTCAAATCCTTACCCTTGCCCATTTTTCCTGCGTCTAACACATCAACTTTGAGGACAAAATGTTCACTTGCTGCCTAATATATCCCACCCACTAACAGGAGCCGTGATGAAGAGATAATCAGTGTTATTCACTTCACCTGTCATAATGTTATGCCTGATCGGTTTATATTTTTATGTCTTTTATTCCTGTCTGTAAAGCATTTTAAGATGCGTGAAAGCTGTTTGGTTCGGTTGTATTATTATTGCACTATTGTGCTTTTCCAAGGGATTTGATTTTCACCAGCCAGATGATAAAATGAGCACAAAAAAAAATCTTATAAAACACTGAAGGAGGGACACGAGCCACAAAAACACAGGAGCTCGACTGAAGTCACTACAAGCGTTCTGTCGTCGCTTCATAAACCTGTCTGGCCTTTCTTCAGATCCGTCAGGAGGTTCATTTCGGATCACTTTCTGTAAAGTCTGAGGGTCAGAGCTGCTCGTTTGCTTCTGTTATGAGAGATACAGACTGGAGAAGGTTTCATGCTTCACATGATTCACTGAAAGCTCAGGAAAACCTTTGGAGATGAAGAGAAAGTATAGGCTAGATATTAATGCAATAAAATGCACTTTTGTTACAGATGAGTGCATTTAAAAGGTCTTGCACATTTTTCTTTTTTCCACTTATAATGTTAAAGGAACCAAAAAATGATTTTTTTTCACTTGCTTTCAGACTAAAGTGAGTCTTAAAGAACCAGTTCACCCAAAAATGAGTGCAAAGTCTTAAAAAGTCTTAATATGACCTTTTTAAGGCCTCAATGTCTTTAATTGGCAGAAAGTCTTAAAGGGGTCCTATAATGCCCCTTTTTTCAAGATGTAAAATAAGTCTCCGATGTCCCCAGAGTGTGTTTGTGAAGTTTTAGCTCAAAATACCCCACAGATCATTTTTTATAGCATGTTAAAAGTGTCACTTTTTGAGGGTGAGCAAAAACATGCCGTTTTGTGTGTGTCCCTTTAAATGCAAATGAGCTGCTGATCCCGGCCCCCTTTCAGGAAGAGGGCGGAGCTTCAAGAGCTTGTGTCAGCAGCTCCGATTACCTCACGCAGACATGCACTGAAAATGTCCAAAACTGTTCAGCCTTTTATGATCAAACCGGACAATGATGGAGAGATTTAAGAAGAAGAGACAACATGTAGAATGAGACAGGACGTTTCTGAAGGGTTAGTTGATGAATTTATGAAGCTGATGTAGAGTTAACTATCTTCAAGTGATCAGCATCTTCTGTCATGATAATCTATAAATCGCTCGTGTGTGAACTGTTGTAAGATGAGCCAGAGAATATCTGCTGCATGAAGAGAGAACAGGGATAGTTTAGTTTAATTACGGTTATAACTTATGTTGTCATCTTGCTTTTATGACATCTATTGCATTTGTGTTCGTACTGTATCGAAATAAATGTGAAAGACGGATGACAGCTTGAGCGACTCCCAAATGTGCAACATCTCTTCCTCTTCTCAACATGGCCTTTGTTGCGTGTTCCCGGGGGCGGAGTTTATGTAAATTTTAAGGTTTGTGATGTCACAAACCCGTGAAGAAGCTCTTTGTAGTCCCTACCAGCCGTTTGTTGTAGTCCTTAAAAAGTGATTTCTGTAAAAGAAAAGATCTCCCTTTGCTTTGAACTTTGAGCGTCGTAACTTTGCAGATGTTGTTTATCCTCAAACAGCAACATTACACACTAACTAAAGTTAAAAAAGTCAAATCATAATCAACCACCGCTTTAAATTCAATATCATGGCATTACATTAGGGCCCTATGATGCAGGAATTGCAGTTTTATGATCTCTTTATGATCTTTTTGAAGTTTCAAAGTGGTAGTTGCATAGCCTGTCAATGGAGGGAAAGAAATCTCTCAGATTTCATCAAAAATATCTTCATTGGTGTTCTGAAGATGAACAAAAGTCTTATGGGTTTGGAACGACATGAGGGCGAGTAAATGACAGAATTTTCATTTTTGGGTGAACTAGTCTAAAGCCCTCCTAAAATTGGCCTAGTGACACCCCTGGAACATATTGATGTACACTCACCTAAAGGATTATTAGGAACACCTGTTCAATTTCTCATTAATGCAATTATCTAATCAACCAATCACATGGCAGTTGCTTCAATGCATTTAGGGGTGTGGTCCTGGTCAAGACAATCTCCTGAACTCTAAACTGAATGTCAGAATGGGAAAGAAAGGTGATTTAAGCAATTTTGAGCGTGGCATGGTTGTTGGTGCCAGACGGGAGTATTTCACAATCTGCTCAGTTACTGGGATTTTCACGCACAGCCATTTCTAGAGTTTACAAAGAATGGTGTGAAAAGGGAAAAACATCCAGTATGCGGCAGTCCTGTAGGCGAAAATGCCTTGTTGATGCTAGAGGTCAGAGGAGAATGGGCCGACTGATTCAAGCTGATAGAAGAGCAACTTTGACTGAAATAACCACTCGTTACAACCGAGGTATGCAGCAAAGCATTTGTGAAGCCACAACACGCACAACCTTGAGGCGGATGGGCTACAACAGCAGAAGACCCCACCGGGTACCACTTATCTCCACTACAAATAGGAAAAAGAGGCTACAATTTGCACGAGCTCACCAAAATTGGACAGTTGAAGACTGGAAAAATGTTGCCTGGTCTGATGAGTCTCGATTTCTGTTGAGACATTCAGATGGTAGAGTCAGAATTTGGCGTAAACAGAATGAGAACATGGATCCATGATGCCTTGTTACCACTGTGCAGGCTGGTGGTGGTGGTGTAATGGTGTGGGGGATGTTTTCTTGGCACACTTTAGGCCCCTTAGTGCCAATTGGGCATCGTTTAAATGCCACGGCCTACCTGAGCATTGTTTCTGACCATGTCCATCCCTTTATGACCACCATGTACCCATCCTCTGATGGCTACTTCCAGCAGGATAATGCACCATGTCACAAAGCTCGAATCATTTCAAATTGGTTTCTTGAACATGACAATGAGTTCACTGTACTAAAATGGCCCCCACAGTCACCAGATCTCAACCCAATAGAGCATCTTTGGGATGTGGTGGAACGGGAGCTTCGTGCCCTGGATGTGCATCCCACAAATCTCCATCAACTGCAAGATGCTATCCTATCAATATGGGCCAACATTTCTAAAGAATGCTTTCAGCACCTTGTTGAATCAATGCCACGTAGAATTAAGGCAGTTCTGAAGGCGAAAGGGGGTCAAACACAGTATTAGTATGGTGTTCCTAATAATCCTTTAGGTGAGTGTATGTTCCCTTCAATTTATTCCTTCAATTTTCTTGAATTGGTCTTAGAACGGTCTTAAATTTACCTGCAGAAACCCTGTGTGCAGCGATGTCACTTTTAGAATGTTTGAGCGAGTTGCTAAGTTACAGGCTGTCAATCATGAGCTCCCTGGTTAAATATTCATGTCCTGTGCCGAGTGGCTCAGAATGCAGTGTGAAGACTCCGAGGGCAGGAGTCGTAGCAGCCGCAGCTTTCCAGGCTGTTTCATCGGCTTCTGCTGCTTTTTATCTGCGTTTAGAGCTCTTTGTCTGAATTAGTAATGAAACACAGTTTAATGCTCCACTGACTTTCTATTAGTTGTGCTGTTTTCAGCTTCTCCACTAATAAAGCCTCGTGTTTGATCAGATAAACATCCTCTCAGAGTGAGTTTTCTTCGCCGCTGTTACTGGAAAATCAACTTTAATCTGATCGGCAACTCTACAGGCTTAACCTTTACAACTTTATACAGTGACACTATTGATACTGTTCACAATGTAAATTTAATGTATGCACTACCTGCTATCACTTTTGTGCTTGGGGGGCACCTTGGGGTAGAATTTATATTATTATAAATAATAATAATAATAATAATAATAATAATAATAATAATAATAAAGGAATTGAATAATTAAAGGATTAAAAGGGATTTAAGGGAATAAATAAATAAAAATGGTAAAATAAGTTTTAGGTCTAATTGTAGTATTGAAGTAATCAATTTAAACTATTTGCAAATAATATTTTATTTTAAAATGTGCACAAATTCACTATAATTCGTATGTCTAATATGTAGAAAATGCAAATTGCCTCGTAGTCACATTCATTTATGAATTACATGAATCATGATCGCATTTTTTCAGTTCAAAACGGTGAAACTTCATAAAAAGTTGCTTCTTAGATCTTACCCAAAAATTTGCATTTGTGAATAAAAAATTTACCAGGAATCATAAACAGATTAACAATGTACTGAATATGAGAATTTGGATTATGATAAAGAAAAATAATACTAAAGGTGTTAATACATTATGCATACAAATGTCCAGAGGATACTGCTATCCCACAGTGCAATGCATTCAGTTTGACCTTCCATTTCCAGTGTGAGCAGTTTTCAAAAGCTTCTTAAACATGATGAACACCAGATTTATTACAGTGAGAATTTGCCTCATGAATGTCGCAATGCACAAAATCCTACTGGTCCTGCAAAGTTTGTTCTTCTGATTCCAGTCGCTGTCTTTCTCTGTTGTTCTCTCAGCCTTCAGGTCTGTGTGGGTGATCTGAATCTGCGTTTTTTCTCGGGTCTATGTTGGGTGACTAGTTTAGACAGGTCTGAACCGCCCCGTCTGAGAGCTGCGCACGCTTGATTAAACGGCGCCAGCGGGAGTTTGAGCGACGCACCACCGCCACCGCGCGCGCATCCGACGGCCAATCACACCGGCGAGACGCGCTTTATCTGAGAGACTGCCGACAGCACGAATAATCAGCATTCATCGCGTGTTTGCTTTAGTGTTTCTGGGAATTTGATGATGTTTCATCAGCAGAGCTGAATTGAGTCTTAACCACGACCGCGTCCCATTTCGCGCGCTTTCTGTCTGTTTCTCTCTGAGTTTAATTGCCTTTGAGCGCGCACCTGCAATTATGCTGTCAGACGCTTGCGGCCCCCACAGACTCTCTCTCTCTCTCTCTCTCTCTCTCTCTCTCTCTCTCTCTCTCTCTCTGTTTCGACGATCGTCACCTCTGAAATCACACTGAATGCACTTAATTGTTTCAGTCTGTGGAAAAGCGTGGCTGTCCAAAACATTTTGCCATTAGTGCGATTATCTCAAGAAGCGTCCGTCCGTCTGTTCGTCTCTCTGTAGATGCAGGTAATTCCCCGAACCTAAATGTACTGTCAGTCAGTTCAGCGTTTACTGTATTAGCACACACTGTTGTCAGCGTTTCGGTTATGTACAGTTGAAGGGCTCATATCATACAGTTTTCTATCATTGTTTTCCAGAGGTTCACTCATCAATGTTTCCTGTTAGGCCTAAAGGGATAGTTCACCCAAAAATAAAAATTTTCCCACGATTTACTCACCCTTAAGCCATCCTAGGTGTAAATGACTTTCTTTCAGCCAAACACAGAGTTATATTAAAGCGGTCATGAACGGCATTGTTTTATGTTTCCTGTGGTGCACGATCAGACATAACATTATGACCACTGACAGGTGAAGTGAATAACACTGATGATCTCTTCATCACGGCTCCTGTTAGTGGGTGGGATATATTAGGCAGCAAGTGAACATTTTGTCCTCAAAGTTGATGTGTTAGAAGCAGGAAAAATGGGCAAGCGTAAGGATTTGAGCGAGTTTGACAAGGGCCAAATTGTGATGGCTAGACGACTGGGTCAGAGCATCTCCAAAACTGCAGCTCTTGTGGGGTGTTCCCGGTCTGCAGTGGTCAGGATCTATCAAAAGTGCTCCAAGGAAGGAACAGTGGTGAACCGGCGACAGGGTCATGGGCGGCCAAGGCTCATTGATGCACGTGGGGAGCGAAGGCTGGCCCGTGTGGTCCGATCAAACAGACGAGCTACTGTAGCTCAAATTGCTCAAGAAGTTAATGCTGGTTCTGATAGAAAGGTGTCAGAATACACAGTGCATCGCAGTTTGTTGTGTATGGGGCGGCATAGCCGCAGACCAGTCAGGGTGCCCATGCTGACCCCTGTCCACCGCCGAAAGCGCCAACAGTGGGCACGTGAGGCTGAAAGAAGAAAGACACCAAGGATGCCTTGAGGGTGAGTAAATTATGAAATAATTTTCATTTTTGTGTGAATTAACCCTTAAGCAAGAAGCATCAGTTGGTGTATTTAAGACTTTATGTAAGTATCCTCTTTCCCAGCTTACAAAAATAGGCTCTAAGAAAGTTTTGCTTACGTTCCTATTAAGTTATAAAAATGTTCAAAAGTTTTTAAATGGTTTTCTTGGTTATACGAACGTTAAGGGAACATTCCATTTTGCAAACATTATGGGATGTTACTTTTGAATGTTCTCTGAACGTTCCGAAACAAGTAGTAACATTTAAAAAACGTTAGATGAACAATGTATAAATACCTTTTTTGTGCTAACGTTCTGAGAACATTATCAAAGACCAGATAACTTTGAACGAACGTTCTATTAACGTTACTGGAAGAACGTTTGTTCATAACGTTGAGAGAACCTTGCCAGAACGTTCCCTGTAGATTTATCAATCATCAGTCGGTGCTGAAATATGCTGCTCAAACTGTTCAGGGATCTTCTTCAAAATAAGCTTAAACCTCTCAGTTGTTTTACTGTCTAATTTCAATATTTTTGGACCGGAGAGGACGATTCGAGTCCCGAAAGTTACAGCGCAATTAATTATTTAAGAAAAAAAGCCTCATCAGATTATTTTTTAGCACGTTGTGAAGGGTTTGTTCTGTTTACGAGGAGCACAGGGGAGAGGAGAGGCCGCTGAGACGCTTGTGTTTTTATTACAGCAGCTCTGTTTCGACCACACACACACACACACACACACTCTCATTGTTATATCTCAGTGTTTTCATTGCTGTGATTCAAGGCCGTTCAGCCTCTGCCGTTTCACTGAGACTGGGAGAAAACCAGAGCACAGAACATCAGAAAGCCTTCATCACCATCATCATCACGCATCTGACTGTGACCCCCAGTGATCCAGCCTCTCCTCCTGCTGTGGAGTTAATCAACCCATCTGGGTCCTTGCTGGTGTGAGTGAGTGTGTGTTTGTGTGTTTGTATATGAGAGTTTGAGTGTGTGTGTCTGTGAGAGAGTTTAAGTATGTGTGTGTATTTGTGAGTGTGAGAGTTTGAGTTTGTGAGTTTGTGTGTATGACAGTGTGTGTGTGTGTGTGTGTGTGTGTGTGAGAGAGAGAGTTTGAGTGTGTTTGTGAGTGTGAGAGCTTGAGTTTGTATGTTTGAGTTTGTGAGTGTGTGTCTGTATGAGAGTTTGAGTGTGTGTGTGAGAGAGAGTTTGAGTGTGTGTGTAAGTTTGAGTGTTTCTGTGAGAGAGAGAGTTTGAGTGTATGTGTGTGTGTGTGAGAGAGAGTTTGTGTGTATATGAGTTTGAGTGTGTGTGTGTGTGTATGTGTGAGAGAGTTTGTGTGTGTATGAGTTTGTGTGTGTGTAAGTTTGAGTGTGTTTGTGTGAGAGAGTTTGTGTATGTGTGTGTGAGTTTGAGTGTGTGTGTGAGAGAGAGTTTGTGTGTGTGTATGAGTGTGTGTGTGTATGTGTGAGAGAGTTTGTGTGTGTATGTGTGAGAAAGTTTGTGTGTGTGTATGAGTTTGAGTGTGTGTGTAAGTTTGAGTGTGTTTGTGTGAGAGAGAGTTTGTGAGTGTGTGTGTGAGAGTTTGTGTGTGAGTTTGAGTGTGTGTGTGTGTGAGAGAGAGAGTTTGTGTGTGTGTATGAGTGTGTGTGTGTATGTGTGAGAGTTTGTGTGTGTGAGTGTGTGTGTATGTGTGAGAGAGTTTGTGTGTGAGTGTGTGTGTGTGTATGTGTGAGAATTTGTGTGTGTGTGTGAGAGAGTTTGAGTGTGTGTATGTGTGAGAGTTTGTGTGTGTATGAGTGTGTGTATGTGTGAGAGAGTTTGTGTGTGTGTATATGTGAGAGAGTTTGTGTGTGTGTATGAGTTTGAGTGAGTGTGTGTGTATATGTGTGAGAGAGTTTGTGTGTGTATGAGTGTGTGTATGTGAGAGAGTTTGTGTGTGTGTATGTGTGAGAGAGTTTGTGTGTGTGTATGAGTTTGAGTGTGTGTGTGTGTGTGTGTGTATGTGTGAGAGAGTTTGTGTGTGTGTATTAGTTTGAGTGTGTGTGTGTGTGTATATGTGTGAGAGAGTTTGTGTGTGTATGAGTTTGAGTGTGTGTGTGTGTATATGTGTGAGAGAGTTTGTGTGTGTGTATGAGTTTGAGTGTGTGTGTGTGTGTGTGTGTGTGTGTATATGTGTGAGAGAGTTTGTGTGTGTGTATGAGTTTGTGTGTGTGTGTGTGTGCTGATTTCCACTGAGAAACACCGTTCTGAAGCCTCATATCTGCTGCTGTTTCTCAGTCTGTGCCTCACATTCGTCGCCTTTTTTAACTGAGAAAGTTTATAGAGGAAAAAAACAAACTTCTAAATGTTACACTCTAAGAAAAGTTCGTGAAAATATGGCACACAGATTTTTTTTTCTTAAAGTGTAGCATGTTTTGAGTCAGTAAAAAGTAGTACATCATCTGGGCAGCTTTCCCAGCTAACAAAAATATGTTCTAAGAACATTCCTATTAAATTATGAAAATGTTATTTCTGAATGTTTTCTAAACATTCAAAACGTCCAGTTTTTTTCTTGGTTATGCAAACATTAAGGGAACATTCCATTGTATCATTCTTCAAACATTATGGGAACGTTACTTTTGAATGTTCTCTGAACGTTCTGAAACAAGTTGTAACATTTAAAAAACGTTAGATGAACATCCAACTAAAATTGTAGGAAAAAAAATTCTGTGAAATAGCGTTTTTGTACTAATGTTCTGAGAACATTATTAAAGACCAGATAACTTTGAACAAACGTTCTATTAACGTTACTGGAAGAACGTTTGTTCATAACGTTGAGAGAACCTTGACAGAACGTTCCCTGTTAGCTGGGTTGACTCTTTTTAGTGTACTATGATTTGGGATGCACTAAACTTGCGTACCAATTAAGATCAGATCTACACTATATTGCCAAAGGTTTTGTGACGCCTGCCTTTACATGCACATGAACTTTAATGCCATCCCATTCTTAATCCGTAGGGTTTAATATGGAGTTGGCCCACCCTTTGCAGCTATAACAGCTTCAACTCTTCTGGGAAGGCTTTCCACAAGGTTTAGGAGTGTGTTTATGGGAATTTTTGACCATTCTTCTAGAAGCGCATTTGTGAGGTCAGGCACTGATGTTGGACGAGAAGGCCTGGCTCGCAGTCTCCGCTCTAATTCATCCCAAAGGTGTTCTATCGGGTTGAGGTCAGGACTCTGTGCAGGCCAGTCAAGTTCCTCCACACCAAACTCGCTCATCCATGTCTTTATGGACCGACGCTTTGTGCACTGGTGCGCAGTCATGTTGGGACAGGAAGGGGCCGTCCCCAAACTGTTCCCACAAAGTTGGGAGCATGAAATTGTCCAAAATGTCTTGGTATGCTGAAGCATTAAGAGTTCCTTTCACTGGAACTAAGGGGCCAAGCCCAACCCCTGAAAAACAACCCCACACCATAATCCCCCCTCCACCAAACTTTACACTTGGCACAATGCAGTCAGGCACGTACCGTTCTCCTGGCAACCGCCAAACCCAGACTCGTCCATGGGATTGCCAGACAGAGAAGCGTGATTGGTCACTCCAGAGAACACGTCTCCACTGCTCTAGAGTCCAGTGGCGGCATGCTTTACCCCACTGCATCCCACACTTTGCATTGCACTTGGTGATGTAAGGCTTGGATGAGCTGGTCGGCCATGGAAACCCATTCCATGAAGCTCTCTACACACTGTTCTTGAGCTCATCTGAAGGCCACAGAAGTTTGGAGGTCTGTAGCTATTGACTCTGCAGAAAGTTGGTGACTTCTGCGCACTGTGACCCTCAGCATGCGCTGACCCCGCTCTGTGATTTTACGTGGCCTACCACTTCGTGGCTGAGTTGCTGTTGTTCCCAATTGCTTCCACTTTGTTATAATCCCACTAACAGTTGAGCGTGGAATATTTAGTAGTGAGGAAATGTCAGGAATGGACTTATTGCACAGGTGGCAACCTATCACGGTACCACGCTTGAATTCACTGAGCTCCTGAGAGCGACCCATTCTTTCACAGATGTTTGTAGAAACATCCTAGTGCTTGATTTATACACCTGTGGCCATGAAGTGATTGAACACCTGAACTCAATGATTTGGAGGGGTGTCCCAATACTTTTGGCAATTTAGTGTATATCAGATCAGATATAGTACTTCCCTACTATATAGTATCTGAAAAACAGTAGTAGTATGTCAGAATACATAGTAGGCAAAAAGTCCTACTTAGATAACCTACTTCTTCCAGTGAGATTCTGAAGTGTGCATACGATGGACACTTTACTATCCCATGAGGCCACGGGAGAGGATTTGTCAAAGTGGAAGTGACTGACGCTGGTGTTACGTGCTAATGACAACATGGCAAATGTAGTACATCCGAATTTCATTATACTACCCATATTCATACTTATAGAACATACTTTTTATTGGTCGTGAATTAAGTTCAAATTCAAATGTAGTACTCAGTCTGTAGGTCAGATGTCACACGGTGACTCGAGGGTGATTTACCTCATGCAGGGCTGGTGTCTTAGATGTTGTTCTCCGCCGCGCTCTTTCATTCGGTTTAAAAGCAGATAAACCTGTGCTTTTATACGAGACATCACGGTGCAGCAATTACAGCTATTCAGAGACACAAAGCCAACAATCGCAGGACATTTACATATCTGAGGTTTACAGCGGCAATTACTTCAAGGGGCTCACAAGAGCGCCCACCTGGATTCAGTCCCAAACAACACCTTAAAGTGTTCTCCAAAGAAGAGAGTCCCGCGTTAGCAGACAGAAACACGCTCCCATAGCGCCACCAACGGGTCAGAACACACACGGAATCAGAGGAACATTTGCTGAAAGTCTCCTGCTTGTCAGAGGAAAAACACCCCCGTGATCTCACATGTGACTCCAGTTTCACAAGCGATCTGATGCCTTAGATTTACCCAGATCCCAAAGTGATCTGAGCAAATGAACCATTTTATAGTTCTTCTCTTATTGTATGACAACTATTTATTTCATAATTGATGAACTTTGACACTGTTATTGATCTGAATTGATGACACAATAATGACACTATTGCTGCTTATAACTAAAATTGAATTTGTCATAATTGATAAACTTTGAAACATTAACTGTAATTGTGTATTATATAATCCAGTTAACAAGGAACATTCTCAGAACGTTATGAACAAACGTTCTTCCAGTAACGTTAATAGAACGTTCGTTCAAAGTTATCTGGTCTTTGATAATGTTCTCAAAACGTTCTGTCAAGGTTCTCTCAACGTTAAGAACATTATCAAAGACCAGATAACATTGAACGAACGTTCTATTAACGTTACTGGAAGAACGTTTGTTCATAACGTTGAGAGAACCTTGACAGAACGTTCTGAGAACATTATTAAAGACCAGATAACTTTGAACAAACGTTCTATTAACGTTACTGGAAGAACGTTTGTTCATAACATTGAGAGAACCTTGACAGAACGTTCTGAGAACATTATCAAAGACCAGATAACATTGAATGAACGTTCCATTAACGTTACTGGAAGAACGTTTGTTCATAACATTGAGAGAACCTTGACAGAACGTTCTGAGAACATTATCAAAGACCAGATAACATTGAACGAACGTTCCATTAACGTTATTGGAAGAACGTTTGTTCATAACATTGAGAGAACCTTGACAGAACGTTCTGAGAACATTATCAAAGACCAGATAACATTGAACGAACGTTCCATTAACGTTACTGGAAGAACGTTTGTTCATAACATTGAGAGAACCTTGACAGAACGTTCTGAGAACATTATCAAAGACCAGATAACATTGAATGAACGTTCCATTAACGTTACTGGAAGAACGTTTGTTCATAACATTGAGAGAACCTTGACAGAACGTTCTGAGAACATTATCAAAGACCAGATAACTTTGAACAAACGTTCTATTAACGTTACTGGAAGAACGTTTGTTCATAACGTTGAGAGAACCTTGACAGAACGTTCTGAGAACATTATTAAAGACCAGATAACTTTGAACAAACGTTCTATTAACGTTACTGGAAGAACGTTTGTTCATAACATTGAGAGAACCTTGACAGAACGTTCTGAGAACATTATCAAAGACCAGATAACATTGAATGAACGTTCCATTAACGTTACTGGAAGAACGTTTGTTCATAACATTGAGAGAACCTTGACAGAACGTTCTGAGAACATTATCAAAGACCAGATAACATTGAACGAACGTTCCATTAACGTTATTGGAAGAACGTTTGTTCATAACATTGAGAGAACCTTGACAGAACGTTCTGAGAACATTATCAAAGACCAGATAACATTGAACGAACGTTCCATTAACGTTACTGGAAGAACGTTTGTTCATAACATTGAGAGAACCTTGACAGAACGTTCTGAGAACATTATCAAAGACCAGATAACATTGAATGAACGTTCCATTAACGTTACTGGAAGAACGTTTGTTCATAACATTGAGAGAACCTTGACAGAACGTTCTGAGAACATTATCAAAGACCAGATAACATTGAATGAACGTTCCATTAACGTTACTGGAAGAACGTTTGTTCATAACATTGAGAGAACCTTGACAGAACGTTCTGAGAACATTATCAAAGACCAGATAACATTGAGCGAACGTTCCATTAGCGTTACTGGAAGAACGTTTGTTCATAACGTTGAGAGAACCTTGACAGAACGTTCCCTGTTAGCTGTGTTAGCAGTTAAAACTTGCTTTTGTTCTGATTGTAAAGTGTGTTTATGTATCACTTGATTTCGACGTTTTTTTTGTTGGACCCAAAAAGCATTTAGATGTTTTTTAATGTGTGAGAATGTGGTACGTTTGCTGGACTCTTGTTTTATCTGAACTTCACATTCTCCTGCAGTCCGACCGACGCCAATGAAAACAGCGCGTTCGCTGGAACAACAGTCTCTGAATTCCTGAGAATGAAAACACAGAGACTGTTTTTTGAGACTGTCGCAGATCTCATCTAGACTCAAAATGGCCTCAAAACTTTTCATTGGAGGTGTCCACAAAAGTAAAAATTGTATTATTTAATGATAATAACCCTGATGTAGGGCTGATCCGGACGAAAGAGCTGTTGCTGATGAACTTGAGACAGCAAACGGACAGACAGATTGGTTTTGAGTTTAATGACTTCCAGATGAAACACACACACATTCCAGCCTGCCAAAGAGGGAGGAGGAAGTAGTGTGTTGAAGGACAACAGGAGGAGGCTGATGGTCTCTCTCTCTCTCTCTCTCTCTCTGTCTGTGAGCTTCTGTTTATTTACAGTTCAGCGTGGCTGTCAGAAGAGGTGTAGCAGGATGACGGCCCTCCAGATTCTGTCTGTGTCTGTGCTGATGTGTCAGATGTCCGTCACGGCGTCCCTGCACTGGAGGAGAGGTACGGCTCGCGTCCATCGGCACACACTTACACCACATGAGTGAGTGCACTTGTTATCTACACTAGATCACATCACTCGCTGTTCAGAGAGAGCATGAGCACTCGTACCACTTGCTCTTAAAATCTCTGATTGAAAAGCTTCTGCTTTAAGGCTTGAATTAGATTTGTGGACACAAATTAGATTTTATTGTGCCATAAAAGTTGAGATATGCTATACGCATATACTCTCTGTCCTAAATAGTGTTCAAAACTGACAAAAAGATATTTATTCAGTATTATCCACATTATACATTGTGAACTTTTATAGGCATAAAGATACTTTAAATGCATCTTTATGCAAACACATGAGCAGAGTCTCTGCATGAAAAACGTGCTGCTACATTTCTCTCCGATAGGACGTTAAATTAAATTGAATGTGGAGGATTTTAACTGTGACGATGATTGACAGGGCAGTTTAAACGGTGACAGGAAGCACGTAACTAAGCGACAGAGAGAGATCCATTAAAAACGCAGTTATGATGAAGTAGTTTGCCTACTATTCTGCTACACACTCAAAAGTACATACTTTTAGGGCACAGTATAAGTAGGCAATTTGGGACGCAGCAAGTGTGTTGAAACTGGCGGTTATGGTAAGGGGCGGGACATTTCCCAAACACACTGGAAGCGCTTGACCAATCACAACACACTGCTCCAGCCGACCAATCAGAGCACATTGTGCTTTTTCCACAACAATGGAGAATTATCTCTCTACCTGCTCTAGTAGAGCCCAAAAACAAGACAACTTCATAAAAGTGAACATTTTTTCCTCAAAGTTGATGTGTTAGAAGCAGGAAAAATGGGCAAGCGTAAGGATTTGAGCGAGTTTGACAAGGGCCAAATTGTGATGGCTAGACGACTGGGTCAGAGCATCTCCAAAACTGCAGCTCTTGTGGGGTGTTCCCGGTCTGCAGTGGTCAGTATCTATCAGAAGTGCTCCAAGGAAGGAACAGTGGTGAACCGGCGACAGGGTCATGGGCGGCCAAGGCTCATTGATGCACGTGGGGAGTGAAGGCTGGCCCGTGTGGTCCGATCAAACAGACGAGCTACTGTAGCTCAAATTGCTCAAGAAGTTAATGCTGGTTCTGATAGAAAGGTGTCAGAATACACAGTGCATCACAGTTTGTTGCTTATAAAGGGCATAAAAGGGCATAATAGGTCCCCTATTTGAACAAAGAATAATATTTAAGTATTAATAACTAAAACTGAATAAACTGAGATCCAGTGAGATGGAGAAGTGATGAATCAAAAATTATAAAGTAAAGAATAAAATGGATAATAAAATCAATAAAACCCTGAATGGTTAATTCAATATGTACAGTAAGTAACAATCAGCTTTTAATAATAAGTAACAAAGTAACAATAAACAAGCCCTTAACCAAATATATCAAGGAGAGCAAACGAAGAGAAGAAGGGCCCTACGAGCTGAGCAATGTACGAGCGTTTGCCAATATTTATACCTATGTTCAAATCAGGGACGGGTGTGCTAATCATGTCAAAAATAGCTTTTGTAAGAATCAGCTCTGGACTTTTATTCTGTAAGTGGAACTAAACATTGTGGGTTTTAACACTATAGAAGCAGCAAGAGCCAAGTAAGTATTTTCACCATGTTTGGACTCATGCAACATTTAATATTAAACCAGATAGCAGACTTTGCAGTGGAACATGTCTCGGTTTTTAGAGAAGTGACAGCAGAATTTAGACATTTACGTTTTCAGAAATTTTCAGAATAGGATATACGAGTATGAGTATATGATATCAAAAGATACAATAGACAAAAAGATAAATCATAAATGGATTAATACAAGAATAATATGTTTGAAAGGATTGATCATAATGCTTGGTTGTTTCAACCCAAATTTGGGTCAAATATGGACAAACTTATATTTTGTTTAAATTTAAAAATGTAACCCAACAGCTGGGTTTGTCTAAATTTGGGTTGAAACAACCCAGCATTTTTTAGAGTGTAATAATCATAAGCATAATTTGTTTTCTTTTCCTTATACACCAAACTTTAACTAAAATAAAAATATACAAATAAAATCTAAGTTAAGATAGTAACAAAAAATACTCTAGAAAACCATTTCTGGGTTATTTGGCAACCCAGCGCTGGGTAAATATTGGACAGGACACATGTTGGGTTATTTTAACCGAGCCTGTTGGGTTTTATACATTAACACATAGTGCTGGGTCAGTCAATAGTCATATTGAGGGTTTTATTTTAAATAATAAAAATGCACTTTAAAATCTGCTGACAAATATATCCAGTTTTAACCGGTTTGGCACAGACTACCCAACATTGGGTTACACTGACCCAGCGCTGGGTAGGCATGTGAAGGGGTTCATCGTTTGTATTGACAGTAAAAATGACCCAGCAGCTGGGTAAAAATATTAAAAAATAACCCAATAAAATGACCCAACAGGCTAAACCCAGCATTTGGGTTAAAAAATCAACCCAGCATTTGTTTGAGTGTAGTATGTCACTGATAGCCTACTAAAATAACACTGGTTTCTCCAGAAGCTTCAGTTTCTGACCTTCAGCGGAATGAACCCAGCGGTGGTGAATGATGGATAGTTTGTGTCTGTTGTTTGTGGGATCATGTGACGTGCTAATCATGTGAGATCGGTGACCTTGCACTTTTACAGTTAGATCCGTGGAAACAAGCGTTCGGCGTCCTCCGAGGGCCCAGATGGCGGGAGCCGATAGCGTCGCGCCGGTGGCTCCGCGTCTCCGTATATTTGCTGTGACATTCCATTAGATTCCTCCGCACGCTGAGATCCGTCCAAGGGCAGCAGGCCGAGCCGCCGGTGCTTGTGTTTGGACTGAAAGTCAAGCGTCTAGAGAAACGCTGGTGGGATTATATGAGCCGTAGAGAGCTGTGAGAACCAACAGAGATGTTCAGTTACCTGAGGGGAGTTTCCAGCTCACAGGTCCTTTAATCAAAACAAAGTGCTAATGACACAAACTCTGAGCGTTTTACTGGGTGTTACTGTGATGAACAAATAAAGGATGTTCACTGGCTCTTTGCACTTTCACAGCTAACAAAAAACATTCACATTAAGTTATGAAAACATTCTGTGAACATTTAAAATGTCAATTTAAGGGAACATTCCGTTTTATCATTCTTCAAACATTATGGGAACGTTACTTTAGAATGTTCTCTGAACGTTCCGAAACAAGTAGCAACATTTAAAGGGTCATAACACACACAGTTTCTGCCAGTCTCATGTTAATCTTGAGTATCTATAGAGTAGTGTTGATCCTTCATATCTCCCAAGAGTCTTTAGTTTATCATATTTATAAAAGACAGATACACTGTACCGATTCTTTCTGAAAACAGCCGAGTCCGTGGAGGCGTGCAGTGGGCGGGGCTATGACAATACATCATGGCATTATCCCTGGATAACTCTCGATTCTCTATACGTTGGTGGTGTTCACATTATATGCACTTACACGCCGATTGCCAACAAAACACACACATTTGATGCAGTTTCACTCACCGCCTGCGGTTTCCACTCATGACCAGGAACAAACACACACACTCACAGAACTCCGGAAACACAAACTGCATCCACTGTTTCCTTAACGCTGGGTTATTTGTGAAGCTGAACAAGGTGATCTTTCCCTCACACCAGAAACACACTTCTTTAGTGACGTTGTTGATTTCGTGTCTAAACACACAATGGCAGCGCCGCCGACGGCTCCCGTAACCTGAACGAAGCTCGTTGATGGACGCTCTCTCGCTCTCGCTCTGGTTGGTGTGTGTGTGTGTGTGTATGCTCATCCAGAAGAAGTGCCCATACAAGGAATCCCATTCTTTATGATGTCATACAGGGCCATACTTGAAAAAAACTTTCCGAAACTTGTTTGAATCCTGAAGGAGTGTATTTGGCACAGAAATACTCCGTCATACGTCCAACTCATTTTTTTTAAATTTTGTCCATGTTTATCATGAGAATCAACTCTTTAACAGTGTCAATAAATCAGAATGCATGAAATAGCATTGGACCCCACCTTTAAAAAACGTTATTCAAACGTCCAACTGAAACGTTTTAGAAAAAACATTGCATGAACAATGTATAAATAATGTTTTTGTGCAAATGTTTTGAGAACATTACAACTTTGAATGAATGTTGTATTAAAGTTACTGTACTGCAATGTTATGTTCTTTCTGAAGTTCTTTCTGGGTTTTTAAGGGAATAATTCACCCAAAAATCACCCTGTTGTTGTACAAAACCAACTTGTTTTGATATTTTGTAATGCAAAAACATTTATACATTTAATTGACTTAAGTGTCCAAATACTGTTATAATAAAAGAGTCTCTTCTGCTCACCAAGGCTGCGTTTATTTGATCATAAATATAGTAAAAACAGTGAAATATTACTCCAGTGTAAAGCAGCTGTTCTTCAGTGTCACATGATCCTTCACAAATCATTCTCATATGATGATTTGATGCTCAGCAAACATTTGATTATTATCAATGTTGAAAACAGTTGTGCTACTGGATAATATACTCTGTGTGTGTGTGTGTGTGTATAATACTTTGTGTATTTTTATATTTGAAGACTTATACTAACCACTTTGCCTTTATCTCTGAATATCTAACAGAGGCGCCTATAAAGTCCTTATTAGAAAAACAGAACACACAGTGTTTGTGAGGTTTTAAAGGGCAGTTTAGAGCAGGAGTGAAGTTTGTGAAGGATGACCAACACACATCTGCAGCTGATCGCTCCAAACAGATGTGGAATGCCTGTGATGTCGGCGACATCCTGAGCGAATCAAACATGTGACCCTTCAGCTTCCAACTTGTTTTCGGTCAAAGTTAGTTGTTTCCAACTGTTTCCCTTGTCTAGATTAACTAGTTAACTTCACTAATTGGTTGTTGAATGACTAATCCATCCATCCTACTTCAAATATATCACCTTGCTCTGCATTATTCGTGCGCGACTCAGATTGTTTTCTGCAACAGTGCGTCACAGATGCGGCTCCATCAGATCCGTGTCATTCGGCTGCAGGCCTGTAATGCAGATGTTAAACACAGCTCTCATGATGGAACGAGACCAATATCTCACAGCGTCAGGCGCCTCGCTGTCAGTCATCCGCTGACATGCTCACGAACAGCCAATCAGACGCAGACGTGCAGCTGCTGAACACATGTGCTGCCAAAACATGTCAGTGTGTTCACAGGCCGCTGAAGTGCCTTGAAACGCGCAGTGTTATTCAATGTGTTGACGTACTTTTCACTGAAACAGGAAGACAGGGCAGGGCTTATCGATCAGCTCCTCCCCCTTTTTTAAAATAGCCAATAGCATTTAGTTTATATTACTGCTTAGAGCTGTTGAGCTCAGTAAAGCCGCAGTTTCCTCCTAATCTCCTCCATAGGACTTATCATTCTGTGCAGATTTCAAATGAGTCTGATACATTTTCTGGTCTGTGTCGATTCGATCACATGATCCGCTCTGTGCTATCGTGTCTCTGGACCGGAGCTGCGGCGGTTCGCATGACGCTAACGTGAGACTTCATTCCTCCGAATGGAAAGCATATTTACATTGTCTGATTGTTCCCTATCCCCTATATAATGCACTGTCTGATCGTTCCCTATCCCCAATATAATGCACTGTCTGATCGTTCCCTATCCCCTATATAGTGCACTGTCTGATCGTTCCCTATCCCCAATATAATGCACTGTCTGATCGTTCCCTATCCCCAATATAATGCACTGTCTGATCGTTCCCTATCCCCTATATAGTACACTGTCTGATCGTTCCCTATACCCTATATAGTGCACTGTCTGATCATTCCCTGTACCCTATATAGTACACTGTCTGATCGTTCCCTATACCCTATATAGTGCACTGTCTGATCGTTCCCTATCCCCTATATAGTGCACTGTCTGATCGTTCCCTATCCCCTATATAGCGCACTGTCTGATCGCTCCCTATCCCTATATAGTGCACTGTCTGATTGTTCCCTATCCCCTATATAGCGCACTGTCTGATCGCTCCCTATCCCTATATAGTGCACTGTCTGATCGTTCCCTATCCCCTATATAGTGCACTGTCTGATCGCTCCCTATCCCTATATAGTACACTGTCTGATCGTTCCCTATACCCTATATAGTGCACTGTCTGATCGTTCCCTATACCCTATATAGTGCACTGTCTGAATCGTTCCCTATCCCCTGTGTGCCATGTAGAAAATATGGTTAAATGTATATAGTTTTTGGAAGTGAAAATCCGCAGTGAACGTTCTAGCAAACATTCTTCAAGTGACGTTGATAGAACGTTTGTTCAACGTTATCTGGTCTTTAATAATGTTTTCAAAACGTTAGCACAAAAAACATAATTTATACATATCGTTCATGCAGCGTATTTTCCTGAAACATTTCAGTTTTAGCCTACTTGGCCTAAAGTTTTTCTTTTTTTTATGTTACTCCTTAAGAATGTTTTGAGAACATGCAAATGAAATGTTCACATAATGTTCCCGTAACGTTTGCATGACATTTTGAACATTAAAAGAACGTTCAGAAATAACATTTTATAACTTAATGGGAATGCTAGGAAAACGTTCTTAGAAAATATTTTTGTTCGCTGAGGCATTCCCAGAATCACATTTGATGGTTTTTCATTGCAAAAATTCATAGTTTTGTCTTATGTACATTAGGGTTTTATGTTTTTAAATGAATGTTTATTGCATTATTTTAGTGTTTTGTCAGTATATTATTAGGGTAAAGTGTGTCAGTCACATTACCCATGATTCTCTCTGTCTCTCAGCTTTGTACCCATCAGCCTTCAGAGTGAAGCGAGGGACGCCGGCCCTGCTCAACCCCTCCTTCCAGAAATCTGTGGAAGACGCCAGCCTTCTCTATGAGGTGCCGTGAGATTTACCGTTATGAAAGAAAAATCACACATATGATATCCATACAATTCAGGTTTATTTGTAGTGCTTTACACAATACATATGGTTTCAAAGCAGCTTTAAGGACATGCTTACCGAAGGTGTGTGGGCATCTATTGTAATCGTTGGCGTTCTTATTCTTCTTCTGTTTCTTCTTCTTCCGCTCTTGAGTCTATGGCAGCCCATAGAACCGCTTGCGGGAACGTTATGAAATTTGGCACACAGATAGAGGACAGTCTGAATTGTCACCACAGCAAATTTGGAGTCTCAAACTCAGTCCCTCCACCAGCTGTCCAAAGTTGCACTTACGTTTGTGCTAATAACTTTTGAGCTAATAGCTCAAGACGATTTGATTAATTTTCCGTCATGAAAGTTTTTCCGCCATTTTGAATTTTCTGAAAAAAGCTACTTTTTCGAACTCCTCCTAAGCCCTTTCTCTGATTTTCACGAAAATGTAACCAGATCATCTACAAACCATGCAGACAAAAAGTTATGGAATTCAAGTTGATTCGTCAATCCATTCTGAAAAAACGCGCGAACGAATTTAACGAAGTGCCCGCCAAAATTAATGTGAAGCTGTATCTCCACAACGCTTTAGCGTATTCTGACCAAACTTGGTGTGTGTTATGACAACCATGGCCTGAGGTGATCTGCACAGTTTCAGCACAGTGCCACCTAGTGGTCCGGAGATATGAAAAATTGACATTTTTGCTTATAACTTCTGAACGCTTTGGCCAAAAATCACAAAACTGAATGTAATGAATGAATGAATGTAACGTTAATAGAACATTCATTCAAAATTATCTCTCAAAATTATATTCTCAAGATTCGGTGCATCATTCCGATCATACGATACCCAATTTTCCCATATCGGCCATTTTGGGGCGTCAACCATGTAGAATTTTGTCAAAAAATGCTATATTTTACGAACGCATTGGCGTATCGTTATGAAACTCGGTATGTGTCTTCTGCTCCATGCCTTGAAGGTACTCAAAAAGTTTTGGGGCAACTTCCAAAAATGCTAATAACTTTTGATTAAATTTGCCTATTGTAATGAATCTGGTCTTAATAGATTCCTTGGGTCATGCCGAGACCATAGATACCAATTTTGCCATATTTGTCCGAACTTCCTGTCCGCCATTTTGATTTTATTTCAAAACCTACTTTTTCGAACTCCTGCTAGATCGTTTGTCCGATTTTCACCAAAATCGAAACGTATCATCATCAGACCGTGCCAACAAAAAGTTATGGATTTCGTGTCGATAGACGAAACCATTTTCGTATATAGTGCAGCAACAAAGTTGAGGCATGATGCCAAAAGGACTCTTGAGGGTGTATCTCTGCAGTGCTTTGGTGTATTGACACCAAACTTTGCATGTGTCATTGTCACCTCACTCTGACCACACCACGTCAATTTGGTCACAGCGCCACCTATTGGTCGAAAGTGATAAACCATTAAATAATTTTACCAGTGACTATATTTATGATTTTTCAGCCTTTTTGCCTACAATCAACTTAAAATGCCTTTAATTGCTCATTGTTACAGTTGCTCTGATGCCCAGCCATGCTTGCATGACTTATTGTGCCTTCTTTGTGCTTGGACCCTTTACAATTATTTCTCTAAGTTTCATCAAGAAGAGATTTAAAGTCAGCGTTAACCAGCATTCGCAACCCAGTGAAAGAGAATCCCAGCTAACAAATATATATTTTGCTAATGTTCGCATTTATGAAAACGTTATTTCTGAATGTCCATTGAACGTTTGTTTTACAACATTTTTTCCTTGGTTATACGAACGTTAGGGGAACGTTCCATTTTGCAAACGTTATGGGAACGTTACTTGAATGTTCTGAAACAAGTAGTAACATTTAAAAAACATTGCATCTCACATGCATCTTCTAGAGATCTCAGCAATGTCTCCAACTGTTTTAACATGAGCTCAAAGTTTCAAAATAGCTCTACATTTACTCATTCGAGACTGTTTTTCTTCTAACGAAATTTTAGGAGAAGGTAAAGTTTGCTGAGCAATGAAACTGTCCTCCGTGTTGTTTATCTGCAGTGTTTAATATGGTTTTCGGCATCGTTCGCTGAATGAAGGAAGCGATCAATAGCTTAGCTCTTATTATCTCTTCATACGCTTGAGTTTTATTCAGTTATTGAGTTGTGCTGAGCTCTGCAATCTCTCCAGCTGTCAGATCCATCAGCCGCTCCATACTGAGAGATAAACAAGATCTCCATTTAGATTCAATCCAAAAAACAAAAAAGACATATTAATATTCCAGCGGTGTGGTGCTGAATGAGTCTGCATGACTCCAGCCGATATCTGAAGAGTGATGATCGGCCTCGTCACGCGCGTAAGACAAAATGAACAAGACATCAGACTGAACTCTCATCAGACAGCAGATATTCATCATCCATAACAGCTGTTTTAATGAGTCGCTAAATGTCACTGAATCGATGCCAATGCGAATCAGTTATTTTGTATTCAT
>CM077182.1:1377140-1394640 GCA_039654105.1 Coreius guichenoti | reverse complement strand
AACATGATGCCGTATGCATTATAATATTTTTCATTTTAAAATTTGATTAAAAAATAAAATATTTTTTAAAAACAGTATGCAATATGCAAAATATTAAAAGTGCAAAATATTTTTAAAAACATGATGCCGTATGCATTATAATATTTTTCATTTTAAATTTAAATTAAAATTGCAAAATATTTTTTAAACAACAAAACTGTGACGTATACAGTGTAATATTTTTCAGTGCAATTGTGCAAAAAAAACAAATACAAAATTTTTTGTCATTTGCAAAATATTGTTAAAAACAGTATGTCATACAATGCAGTATTCTAGTGCTCTTGATTTTTACTTTCGTAATTATCATCAGATATGGTTTAATCTGAAGCATGTGATGTTTTGCAGTAGCAGCATGCCTGCTGAACGTAAGAAGTCCGTCAACATGGAGGAGAGAGAGAGCGGCTCCTTCAGCAACAAGGACCGAGACGCCGCCGCGTCCCGTGAGAAGAGCAAAGACGAGAGCAAGATGAGCGGGAAGAAGGACGGAGGCAAGACGGCCGACGAGAAGAAGAGACGGGCTGAGGAGGAGAAGAGGAAGAAGGAGGAGAAGGAGCGGAAGAAGAAAGAGGAGGAGAAGCAGAGAGCAGAGGAGGAGCAGAGGAAGAAAGAGGAGGAGGAGAAGAGACAGCAGGAGGAGCAGGAGAAGAAGCTGCTGGAGGAGGAAGCCAAACGGCAGAAAGAGGAAGAGGCTGCGCAGCTCAAGTAAGTATTCTTACATTTAATTATCATGTCAGCGATTCGATATCACGATTCATTGCATCCTCAATCTTCAACATTACTGCACATGGGTATGTTTTCATCAATGAATACAAGCAGTCAGATATATGAACTCCCTTTTTATTTCATCTGCTCCAAGAAAGTACACTTCCTGAATGTAGCAAACATCAAACACAACTTCAGTCTGAACACAGCCGACGACAGGAGCATTTACAACTAATAAACACTAGTGAATAGGCTACTAAAAGCCATGAAACTGGCAAGTAGTGTACTTAAGTTACAAAAACACTCACACACACACTCGCAAGAACACACACACATACTCGCGCACACACTCACAAGAACACACACACTCGCACACACTCACAGGAAAACACGCACACACTCGCAAGAACACACACTCGCGAGCGCTTGCAAGCACACACACATTCGCGCTCGCAAGCACACACACACTCACGCTCGCAAGCACACTCAAACTCGCTCGCGAGCACAAACACACTCGCTCGCAAGCACACTCGCTCGCAAGCACACTCACACTCGCTCGCAAGCTCACGCTCGCAAGCACACACACACTCACACACGCTCGCAAGCACACTCGCTCGCAAGCACACTCATACTTGCTCGCAAGCACACTCATACTCGCTCGCAAGCACACTCACACTCAATCGCAAGCACACTCACACTCGCTCGCAAGCACACACACACTCACACTCGCTCGCAAGCACACACACACTCAATCGCAAGCACACACACACTCGCTCGCAAACAGTCGCTCGCAAGCACACACACACTCACACTTGCTCGCAAGCACACACACACTCACACTTGCTCGCAAGCACACACACACTCACACTAGCTCGCAAGCACACGCAGCAAGTCTCTATGAATGAATCACTGAATCATTGATTCGTTCAATATTGGTGATTCATTCAGGAATTAAGCAAATGACTGTTTCTAAAATGGGAACTATTACTATTTCTGCCATAGAAAGATATTGTAAAAGTAGTAAGAGTAGTAAATAGCATGTGGTCTCAAATTCAGCAAGACTTTATGAATGAATCACTGAATCATCGATTCGTGTGTTCCAGTTGGAACTGTTTTCGTTGGTGAAAAAGAGCAGTCACGTTTGCAATTGTGCAGATTTTTGAGAAAAACATGACGCGTGCTAAACTGTATCTTATAGAAATATAAGACAAAAACTCCTAGAGGGGTCACATATTGAATTTCGGGGTCATTCTAACTGCATTCTTCTAGAATCCATCATGCACTAAAAGTGTTTTTATGTCAGCTTCCCACATCGTTAAACATCTCAATGATAGCAAAATAAGATACTTTGTGATTACAGTTTGTTGTTTGTGTGTTATCAGGGAGAAGGAGGAGGCCGATCAGCTCCAGCAGGAGGCGTGGGAGCGGCACCACGGCAGGAAGGAGCTGCGAGCGAAAAACCAGCACGCGCAGGAGACGCGTCCGGAGGAGGCCTTCTTCAGCCGCCTGGACTCCAGCCTGAAGAAGAACACGGCCTTCGTCAAGAAGCTCCGCACGCTCACGGAGCAGCAGCGCGGCTCGCTGTCGCAGGACTTCGACTCGCTCAACCTCAGCAAGTACATCGGCGAGGCCGTGAGCTCCATGGTGGAGGCCAAGCTGAAGATCTCAGACGTGGGCTGTGCCGTGCATCTGTGCTCCCTGTTCCACCAGCGCTACGCCGAATTCGCGCCGCTGCTGCTGGCTGCCTGGAAGAGACACTTCGAGGCCCGGAAGGAGGAGAAGGCGCCCAACGTGAGCAAGCTGCGGACCGACCTGCGCTTCATCGCCGAGCTCACCATCGTGGGCCTGTTCACCGATAAAGAGGGGCTGTCGCTCATCTACGAGCAGCTGAAGAACATCATCGGCGCCGACCGAGAGACTCACACGCACGTTTCCGTCATCATCAGCTTCTGCAAGCACTGCGGAGACGACATCGCCGGGCTGGTGCCGCGGAAGGTCAAGAACGCGGTGGAGAAGTTCGGCTTGACGTTCCCTCCCAGCCAGATCATCAATGCAGAGAAACAGCAGCCGTTCCAGAATCTGCTGAGGGAATATTTCACCTCGCTCACCAAACACCTGAAGAAAGACCACCGAGAACTGCAGAACATCGAGAGACAGAACAGGTCGGTTGCCGTGTTAATTTTGACAGCATATTTTGATTTAGTTTTAGTCATATTTTAGTCACCTGAATTGTTTTTAGTTTTAGTCTAGTTTTAGTCAACTAAAATCTAACGAGTTTAGTTCAATTGTAATGCATTGAGCATTTAAGCATTACATAACCGACTGAATACATGTCGAAACTGACATTTTGACATAATTGTGTGTTTTTGACCGTTCAAGCGCAAAAATACATGAAAGAGCTCAATTCACTTTTTATGTTTGTTTTTTAAAAACATCTATATAGTTTTTATAATGTTGTATTTCTCTTTTAGTTAGTATATCAGGTTAAGCTAAAGCTTCAAATAAGTTTTTTTTTAATTTCGGTTAACATTTATTTAATTTCAAGTAATGGATATTTTTTAATGGTTTTAGTGAACTATTATAACCCTGATACTTTATTGAATAATATGAGTCAAATACTGTTCTTAGTCTTTCCTCCTGATTATGAATTAAATGGGAATGATATTAAATACAGTTTATTGTGTATCCAAAAACGTATATATAATGCGTGACTTTTAATTATAAACAAGCTGGAAATACACCGGGACTCTTATTTTGAAATGCCTTACTATTGCAGCTGCTCATTCAAGTTCAGATGAGGGAGATAAAATATGCGTTGTTACAACCGTCTAAAACATATGCCCATATAAACATCGTAAAGTAAGCATTGTCATTATTCCTCAGCATTAGTTCATAAACATTCCCTGTCATAAATGTGTGTTATTCATTGATTGAGCCGCTCTGAAGCGCTGTCGCGTGAGCCTGTAGAAGCTCAACAGCGCCGTGTTTTCCCGCCGTTAGATCCGAACGTTACACAGGACATCAGTTCTGACGGGATCTCTTCCCTAATCCTCCCTCCCTAACAGTTTCATCTCGTTTTTATTCGTTGACGAAAATGACAGTAGATTTTCCTCATAGTTTTTGTCATCCAAAACAAAATTTAGTTATCGTCTCCTTTTCGTCAGTGAAAAAAAGGATGACGAAAATTATTCGTCAACGAAATTAACACTGATGGCAGTGCGGCCATGCGCATTTCCGGGTTTGCTCTAATAGCAAAAATACACGTTTGCATTTGTATGGCTTTCCAAAAGAGGAAAGAAATACAGAGGGATTGATTATAATACATTTTTCCTAGCACATATTTTAGTAATCTTTATAAATTAGGTATCATAAAACTTAAACACATAGGCATATTTAAAAAAACCCAGCAAAATTACTAAAACTTTAACTAAATGTAAAATGAAAACAGAAAATATAAAAATATTAACTCAAACATAGTGTAAAATATTGTTTAATGCAGCTCAGAGGTGGCATAAATCCATTTACTTCAATTACAGTTGCATTATGTTATGAAATTGTTTTGAAAATAACATTTTGATTATTAAAATAAAATAATTAAAAAAATAAAATGATAATTTAGAGATGAAACAAAAAGCGCCAGGATGTGGGGGCAGTGTTATTTTATTTTTATTATAGTTTTATTAATATTTAAATTAGCTTTAATTTGAGTATTTTTATTTCATGTTTCAAATTTTAGTTTAATTTTCCGTTTTTTTTTTTTTTAAATATTGCTATTTAGGTTTAATTTTATTTTAATTTTAGTTTTAGTCAGTTTAAATTTTTTTTTATTTCCAGTTAATAGTTTACTTTGTCAAGTTTATTGCCAAGGCAACATTTCATTTAATGTTTTTCAATTTATATTTTTATTTTAGTTTATTTCAGCGTTATTTCAATTAACAGAAATGTTTTAATAGTTTTAGATTTAGTTTGCAATAATGACCGTGGTTGACGGCAAGTCCCTGTCTCGATGAGTGAGTCATTGAATCATTCACTCCATTCATAAATTAAGTCACTACTGTCTTTATGAATGACTCATTGAATCGTTCACTCAAACGATTCGTTCAAAACAGCACTGCGTGTTGCTCAGAGACACTCAATGCTTTTGCTTTTTGTTTGGAAGTATTTTATTGCTGTTCTAACTGCATGTTAATAAGCTACATCACGTAGTAGTTTTTTTTTTTCAATGATGTCACAGCTCCTGTTTTGTGTCTCTCTGTAGGCGTATCCTGCACTCCAAAGGAGAGCTCAGCGAGGACAGGCATAAGCAGTACGAGGAGTTCGCCACCTCTTATCAGAAGCTGCTGGCAAACACCCAAACTCTGGCCGACCTGCTGGACGAGAACATGCCTGAACTTCCTCAGGACAAAACCGTCCAGGAAGGTACGACCGCCAGCACGGCGACTCCTGTGAATCTGTGCGGAGATTTTGACTTGGCATGCACATGATTTGTTGTTTTGTGTGGCAGAACACGGTCCGGGCATCGATATCTTTACACCGGGAAAACCAGGAGAGTATGATCTGGAGGGCGGCATCTGGGAGGACGAGGACGCTCGTAACTTCTACGAGAACATGGTGGATCTGAAGGCATTTGTGCCTGCCATTCTCTTTAAGGACAACGAGAAGAGCAGCCAGAGCAGCAAAGGTACTGACTGATTTAGAGAAGTTTTGAAGTGCTTTTTTATATTTTCAACTTTCTTTAGTGTGTGATGTTGCTGTTTGAGCATGAAAAAGCTCTGAGTTTTTCTCTACATCAGTCTCAGTGTTTCTGAACTCCCTGAAATGCCTCCATCTTGAGTTTCCTTCCGGGAACCAACACGTCACAATATTCCTCATTTAAATAATTAATGCGCAGAATAAAGGGGCGGGGCCTGGTTGAGTTAGTTAGTAGTGTGTTGAAACTGCCGGTAAGGGGCGGGACATTTCCCAAACACGCTGGAAACACTTGACCAATCACAACACACTGCTCCACCCGACCAATCAGAGCGCATTGTGCTTTTCAGAAGGAGGGGCTTCATAGAAACAGGAACTAAACAGAGCGTTACTGACAGACTGGGAAGAGAGGAGCCGCAACAAATAAAAATAATTTAAGCATGAAAAACCGATTCTAGTAGAGCCCAAAAACAACATCAAGACTTTGTGAAAGGTTCCTCTTTAAAGTAGCATGTGAAACAGTGTGTAATAGTATGTATATATGTGTGTGTGTAGAGGGACGAGAGGGAAACAGCACAGAGGAGTTGGAGATGGAGTTGGAAGCGCTGGACATCACTGATGACCCGATAGATCTGGATGCAACCGACGAGACCGAAAGTGAAGAACTGGCCAAAAAGATACTGGATGAGCAAGGTACACACACTCACACTACAGAGCCCCTAAAGCAGGAGTCGGCAAGTCATTTGGCATCGGGCCAAAAAAAAACCCATCGCCATTAGATGGCGGGCCAGAACACGTTGTTTAAATATCAAATGCACTGGCGCATCTGTTCACCCATGGGCGTCTGGTCTAAACCAGGTGTGTTCAGGAGCATTGTTGGCATGTTAATATATAGTCAAGGGATAATTTAAGAAATGAATTGATGAAAAATGCAACTAGAATTGCCTGTGACATACTGTTGCAGTGTCTTTTGTAACTGTTAGTGAACTGTTACTCTGTAAAAAAATTGGATAAGTTAATAAAGCAGTAGTGACACGTAACCTGGCAAGTATCTTCATTCACCAACTTGCAACACAGACCGCCTTGCTAAAACACACATATGTGGGAGATGCAGAATGGATAAAAATAACTCAAAAAATAAGAGGACTTGAATAAGCCCATTAATGGCATGTTTGAGTCATGCTCTTAACTTTCCATATTGTGAATAATAAATGTGTATTTTAATTAGCTTGCTACACAGTGGAGCCTAACTTATTGTAATAATTATTTGACGTAGCCTACTTTTACACTAATTGTTTGCGTGCTGGAGGTACGCGATTACGTCGCGTGCAGAGTGATGTTAACATTTAAGCTAGCCGGTGAGAGAAAATGGCCCTATCAAAGAGTCTAAAGAGGAAAGTCGACAGCGAAAATAGGGCATACAAAGAAGAATGGAAAGGCAACTATGCATCCCTCCTGCCTGGTTTTGTGAGTGCAAAGCCGGTGTGTCTTATCTGCAATGAAGTTATAAGCAAACGTTTCATACCACACATTTCATGAGGGCTATTTTAGAGGCGTGTCTAGCGATCCATTCCACAGACTCTTTTGAATGTCTTTCAGAACCTTTCAAATTAAAAGCTCTCAATTCATCCCAAAATAAAACATTGCTGCAACAAACGTTCTCGTACTTGTTTTGAAGGCAAAATCACTAAAGACAAATTGATTGTGAGTAACTGTTGTTGTAATCTCTCCGGTTCGCAGTGCTCGAACCCGGGTCTTTCCGCATGGGAGTCGGACGCTCTAACAAGGAGGCTAAAGGCTGCAACCTCTAGTGTCAGTCAGTAGAGCGTCTCTTGACATCAGGGGATTTGCCTGCACAGCTCTCACTAGCTGGCCTCTGTTACAGTATCATGACAGATCTATTTCAGAACCAGCCGCTATCAAAATAACCTGGCTGCGGGCGCGGGCAAGATATTATTGCTGGCGGGCCAATTTTGGCCGCCTGTTGCCAACCACTGCCCTAAAGGGACATGGTGATGGAAAAAATATGAGATGGGAGGGGGAAAAAAAATCAATGCTTTTGCGTTCCCCCAAGAAATTTTCAGAACTTGAAATGTTTGCAAGCGAATGCAGAGTTTCTGGGGGAAATGCAAACGTTTCGCAAAAGAATGCAAAAGCATTGAATTATAATTTTTTCTCATATTTTTTTGTATACTCATATTTACATACATTTGCTTTCTCAGTAAAACACACTGAATAATGCACCTCCAAAACCTCCAGAGGGCAGTAAAGGGAAAGTTTCAGGATCAGTCCAACATTCGGCCCTAACATACACACACATCATGTGACGCCAGGCGCGACGCAAGTGTTTTCTGCTAGTTTCAGCTCGACGCAGTTCTCATTTTCACGTCCAGCGTCACGTTGTTTAAATATCAAATGCACTGGTGCATCTGTTCACCCATGGGCGTCTGGTCTAAACCAGGTGTGTGTTCAGGAGCATTGTTAGAGCGTTGCTATTGTGAGGAACTGAAAACGACTGCGCCATTGACCAACACACACCTGCTCTAAAGTCAATAGCGCAGTATTTATTGTGTTATTTAAAGGGTGTGTTAGTAATATGAGCCTATATATAACGCGCATACACTGCTTATTACACACACAGGGACGCGCAGCAGCACACACACGTTTAAATATTAAAAATAAAAGGATTCCTCTCTGGAGAAGCGTTCAGTCTTTCCTCATGTAAATAGCGACTCCGCCATGGTGCGAGCACAACTGGCTTTTAAAGGGAAAGGGAGATGAGACTCTGATTGGTTTATTGCACGTTACGCCCAAAACACACCCATGACTCATTAAGAAACGAGGCACAACCCTTTTGGACCATGCGCCGGGTGCGTTGACAGTTTTTCCCGTCGTTAAACTAGCAAAAGTGGATTCAGACACGCCCTAAGTGCACCTGCGCCGTGAGCTTCAGACCATGTGCTCAGATTGATAAAATAGGGCCCAATATATGTATTTTGCTTTTTTAAAATTATTATTCATCTGTGCAGCTCATTGTGTCACTCGCAGTATTTTATATTAGTCCATCTCAGCTTTGAATCGTCATGCCATTTCTGTAGCTCAATGCGTTTGATTTCCAGTAAATGCATGAACTGAGAAAATGTATACCTCGAATGCAATGCGATTCGATTCTCATAAAAGCGTCTGCCAAAAGCATAAATATGTTTATGTTTGTGTGTGCGTACAGAGCAGGAGGATGAGGAGGCCAGCACCGGCTCTCATCTCAAACTCATCGTGGACGCTTTTATCCAGCAGCTGCCAAACTGCATCAACAGAGACCTGATCGACAAGGTGAAGTGTAGGGTTGCAAAAATCCGGGAATTTTCAAGGCTGGAAACTTTACATGGGAATTAACGTGAATTAATGGGAATAAACTGGGAATTTGCACAATTGCAGGGAACTTAAATGTAGTTGAAAACAAAATCTTGCAGCATAATCTTGGTTAAAACAACCAGATTTAATGCAATCTCTACTCTGCACATTCCTCAATCACATGCACATTTGATCAAAAATACAGAACAAAAACAGTAATATTGTGAAATATTATTACAGTTTAAATTATTTGGTTTTCTATGTGAATATACTTTAAAATATAATTTATATCCTGTGATGAAAGCTGAATTTATCATCATTACTCCAGTCTTCAGTGTCTCATGATCCTTCACAAATCATTCTAATATGATGATTTATTATCAATGTTGGAAACAGTGCTGCTTAAAAAAAAAGTGCTCTTTTAAAAAAAGAACAGTATTTATTTAAAATAGAAATCTTTTGTAACGATATACACTAATAGGTTGGGGTCAGTAATTTGTTTTTTTGAAAGAAATTAATACTTTTATTCAGCAAGAATGTGCTAAATTGATCAAAAGTGATAGTAAAGACTTGTATTGTTAGAAAAGATTTCTATTTTGAATAAATGTTGTTCTTTTTAACTTTTTATCCATCAATGAATCCTGAAAAAAAGTATCGCAGGTTCCAAACATTGATAATTGAGCATCAGATCAGCATATTAGAATGATTTCTGAAGGATCATGTGACACTGAAATAACACATGCATAACAATTGCTGCAATACAAATGTATTTATTTTACATTTACTAAATTAGAAGTAATTAATTGGAAAATATATCAATATGCAAATTTCCAATTAATGCCCATACATTCCTGTTAAGTTTCCAAATTGGAATATTTCCATAATTCCCCAGATTAAGTTCCCGTGGAAAGTTTCCGCCCCTTTGCAACCCTTGTAAAGAGTACAAACACACACAGAACACACTTGCACAAATGTCATTGACCTGATGGAAGACACACACACACACACACACACACACACACGTCTAAACGGCTCAATGTACACACATAATACAGCGCTTAATCATAGCCAGCGTTATTTTAGTATTATTTATATACTATTATAGTATTTACAAAAATGTTTTAATTCGCTTTTATTTTTATATTTTCATTTAAGTAGTTTTAGTTAACAATAGCAGTGCTTGATCATACACTTACTCTCATTGTTTTGTGTTCAAACATGTGTTCAGGCTGCTATGGACTTCTGTATGAACATGAACACCAAGTCCAATCGCAGGAAGTTGGTTCGCGCTCTCTTCACAGTGCCCAGACAGAGGTGCGTTTGCTCTTACATCCGTCTCTGCTCATCTGTAGTTGTGGACACTAGATGGAGCTGAAGCTTGCGTTTTCAGTGATTTATCCAGTGTTTTTATGTCTCAGGCTGGATCTGCTGCCGTTCTACGCTCGTCTGGTGGCCACGCTGCACCCGTGCATGTCTGATGTGGCGGAAGACCTCTGCTCAATGCTCAAAGGAGATTTCAGGTTTCACGTGAGTGTGTTTCTCATCAATCACACATAAACCCTGCTCTAGTGTTCATTTCGTCAGCTACTTTTTAATTAACTCTCAGTCTTAGTCCTGTGTGAAATGTGCATTTTAGTTTTTATCATATTTAGTCAACCATGTCCTGTTTTATTTAGTCAAGTTTTAGTCGACTAAACGTCTGAGGATTTTAGTCTAGTTTACGTCAATGAAGACTTAAGCCCTATTCGGACGGTAATTGTTTCTCGTGGGGTCGTAAGGTATTTTCATCATTGACGGGCTAGTCAGTGATTTTATTGCCGTCCGAATCCAGAATGTCAGTGTTTTTCTCCCACCACCCGCGTAAAAATCCCTGCCGAATTACCTACCGTTTTTAGACAAACACCAGGATGTGTGGTAATTTAACTGCCGTCCGAATCCACATCTGAGTTTTCAAGAATATATCACTTCAAAATTCACTGTTTATATCCTTTTTGGCCACTGCGGAGCACCGTACGGTTGCGCTTCGCTGTAATTTGGATGCATTTTAAAGATCTAGACTTTTATTACTGAAATGCTGGCAAGTATTTACAAGAGCAATATATTTAATCACCGCTCAAAAAATAAAAAGAAGAAAAGCACGTAAACAACAAGAAAAACAAGAAAAGCAATTATATATGTTAAAATAACCAGCAGCATTCTGATCACCTCATGTAAATAAGAGGCTGTATTCACTTATTTCCGCTCATTTCCATGTGGAATAAAATGACATCTTTTATTTTGCGTTAAAATACAAGACAATAAACCATTTGAACTATAATGTGCGTCTATATATCTTCCTATTTTGAAACAGATTTAAATAATTAAATAATAATTAGGATATTATTTTCCTATTATTAAATGAAATATGCATTTATTCTTATTATACCAAACATTTTATTTACAGCATGCAATCGTGTTATATGCGCAGGATCACAAAACTCGCTCCTCCACCGGGAATAAATCACCATCCGAATGCACGAGTTTGATCACTGAGGTGGCATGCACATTTATTTTTACGGACTTCCACGTGAGAGACAATTACCGTCCGAATAGGGCTTTTGTCACATTTTCGTCAATGCTGCATTGAGAATCCTAATTATTTTGTTCAAAATTATAATCACAAGATTGTTGTCATTTCAGAAATGTATTTTTACATTTCATCAGAATTGTTGCACTTTCACCGATAAGCACAAATCAAGAGAATGGCGACCCGTACGCATGGTTTATTTTACCTCATCTAGTTTAATGATTTATTATAGGATATTTATCATACTGGTAAAATAAGAAACTTCTCTAAAAATGTAAAACAGTGAAATTCCACATTACTTTAATGTTTTTCTATTAAAACAACAGCAAAAAAGACGTTGTATTGTCACACAGAGGTTGTGTAAGTGCAGTTATTCAGCAAACACAATCACAAAAAGTTGAGAGATCCATAGATTTATTCAAGTTCGTCACTGAAGGTTTGATGGCCGATTTAGTCGCACAAACAGCACAAGAGACAGAACACAAACCGACTGAATGACACTTTAATTTAAGCAGAAAATCTGGAGATTGCTGAAATGCAGTGTTTTCAGATCATCCGTGGAGAGAGAGAGAGCTCGCGTGTAAAGTTTAAAGGGGTCATGAACTGGCTTTTTTTATTTTTTATACTGTTGTCTGAGGTCAACTTATGACGTTTGCGTGGTTTTTACATTCAAAAACATCATAATGAATAAGTAATAGGCTATTTTCTACCCTGGTTTTGAGCCTCTCTCATGAAATGCTCGGTTTTTATGGGTGTGCCACATTGAAGACTTGGAAGTAAACGCCCGCTGCTATGATTGGATAACAGTTTTGCATATTATAATGAGCTTTGGCTCCCCAGTCATTACATGTGAGGAATTGTTTTGAAAACTTCCAATGTGGAGAAACCGCAACCGGAATGACTCGCAAAATGTCTTTATCAAACAAACACAATGATTTGTGTCCATTTGTGGTCTCTCATCCACCCGCAATTAATTGGAATGTTATTTTTTATTACTTGGCCGGCCTGATAGGTGGATATAACCGCAAACCGTGCATAACACACACACAAACACACACACACACATAGTATTTCACTATTTAAGATAGTGAGAGCCCTGGCCCATACATGTTCGAGTCTGATCCCGAATTGCAGGACAGTGAACCAACAACACCTCAAATACAAAGGATACTCCAGCCTGTGACAGCGTGGAAGTTATGTTTAGTTAGACACGTACATAGTCAGTAGATATCAAACGTAGCAATGCAATACTATCACATATTAAAAAAAAATTTTACTCGCATAATTGTGTTGCATCGTTCCTGTCAGATCCAGAAGCCACAGCATTGTTTTTTAATCTCATCCTGTCTGCAAATCCAGTCTCTTGTTTACAAACTAATCCGGTGAAGCGAACAAATGCAATGTCTTCCCCACGTGAGCTGGATCTTCATTAAAAATAAAGTTCAACCATGCATTTTGGAATCCGAAGGAAGCTTATGCTTTATTGTTTGGAAGTTCGATCCAGTTTAGCTCCACGTAGGCTTATGTTATTTATCTAACATGCCAGGCACGAGTCGGTGGGCGGGGCTACAGAATTAGGCGTTCGTCGTCTTCGGTTAAGGTGGCGTTTCACTGAACTCTGACATGGAAAAAAAGGTTGTCAACGAATATTTTTCGTCATATTTTCGTTAACGAAATGAACACTACCCTGCTCCAAAGCGTCCTCGCTCACTATAGCCTACATAGGGCGCATCCTGAAATAGAACTTGTCACAATCTTTGCCTTCTCCACTAGCAATGCACACTCGAAATTTGGCCAAAGTTGTATTTTAGAAGCAGGATGTGTTCAAATGCATCAAAGTGAGTGTTTGTGTGTGTCTTACAGATCAGAAAGAAGGACCAAATCAACATTGAGACCAAGAATAAGACGGTGAGGTTCATCGGGGAGTTGGCCAAGTTCAAGATGTTTTCCAAAACGGACACACTGCACTGCCTCAAGGTGAGCGCGATGATCTGATGACGCCTACGGTGTGTACTCACTAGATAGTGCTTCACTACAGAGTCCATACTAAAATGAACAATGGGTTGCACTTTATTTTACAGTACGTGTGGGTTGACGACGTGACAAGGCATTTTCACTGTCACACAAGATAAAAATGAATATAATTAGTATCGTCATCATTTAAAATGCAGTAAATGGTTAAACATTTATTTGTCTTACATGGACCTGTTGATATAAAAACTGCTTTGTCTTTAGATTTTTTTAATTTGAGCTAAATCTCAAAATTGTCCTGTGGTGTGTATAAATAACAACTTTTATAAATTATAAAGAAAAGCATACAAATGTTAATAAATATCTCAGGCATAATTTTACAAGTGTCTGTTTTAGTAAATGACAATCATTTTTTTCATCCATATATTTCTAAAAGCGTAGGAACTTGATGATTTTGTCAGTGAAAACCATGTCCTCTGGTGTGACATCATATCCTGATTTTTAAATCGGGCAATTCCACTGACAAGTTTAACTAGTTGAAGGACCCCATTCAGGGTCATGTTACTGAAGCCCATGACGTGCACATGGTAAGATTTTGTCTCAGAATTTTTTTCTGAACTTTTTTGGCACGGCTATAAACGTGTTCATTTCTGTTGTCCTTTGGTGCGACTCCCCTATATTCTTAATTCTTTCTATGTCACACCATAGGACACATTTCAGTAAAAATGTTCAAAAAACAGTGAAAGAATTGACAAAGTTAGTGACCCCTTATATTTTCTCAAACATCAGACTTAATAACTACATAATAATATGCATTTGTTTTACAAAAAACAAAAGAAGCATTTTTTTACTGCTTATTTTGTCAACTACCCGTGTAGAGCTTAGATCGGGCCCAAAAACTCAAGCCCGACCCTACCCGAGCCCGGCCCGACACATTAACACATTAACTCGAGCCCGATTTAAACCCGACCATTTTTTAATACGTGGGCCGTTATAACTGACGTTCTCAACTACAATTCTGAGTTGTTTGAACTACAGAAATCTGTTTAGAATTATCTTAAAGGGATAGTTCACCCTGAAATGAAAATAAAGCCATCTTTTACTCACCCTGCTGTTGTTCCAATGCCCTATGTCCTTCTGTATTTTTCGGACCTCAAAAGCAGAAATTTTAAAAAACGTCCTGCACGCGCTCCTCCATATAATGGCAGTGAATGGCGACCAGGCTAAAACATTACGAAAGGGATACAAAAGTATCACGCAATGATACAGTGAGACGCGCGCCATATGTGGAAAGTGTTCAGGAGGCATACTCACAGGAGCGCGCACAGAGTAACGGCCGAGCTCAGTGTTTTGACTGAAGAATACGGTTTCTTTCTCACAAAACCTTATAGTATGCCTCCTGAACACTTTCCATAGAGACAGAAGGACATAGGGCATTGGAACAACAGCAGGGTGAGTAAAAGATGGCTTTATTTTCATTTCAGGGTGAACTATCCCTTTAATGAATAATGCAGCATGTAAACTGCATTGTTTGTTTATTCAGAATGGAATGGATCGCAAATGGATCCGAATGAAGAAACGTAACTTTGTACACATTTGTTACTTATGCCTACTTTGCTAAAAATATATATAATATTTCCGATTATGGCATAGCTTTCTCCCCACCCAATTAGGCTAATAAAGTAATGATTAAAAATGCTTGTGATAGACGCAAATGATAGTGGCGGGAAATATCGGCCCGACATGTACTCACAGTGTACTTATTTAAGAACATACTGGGTAATATAAGGTAACTACAGGGGTAGGTTCAAGGTTAGTACCTAGTTATTACCCAGTTATTGTATTTACAATAAAATAAGTACATAGTATGTACATGAGGAACAGGACTGTAAAATAAAGTGAACAATGTAATAGCAGGCTCTATGAAAGGGATAGTTCACCCAAAAATGAAAATTAGCCCATGATTTCCTCACCCTCAAGTCATCCTAGGTGTATATGACATTCTTCTTACAGACGAATACAATCGTAGTCAGACGCTAAGCGTTTTGAACTGCGGGAGGCACAACACTTTCTCCGTAAGTTGAATACGGAAGGCGATCGGTCGGAAGCTAGATAATTTACTTTATAAAGTTTTAAATATGGATATTTTTCTTACACGAACGCATCGATTCGCTTCAGAAGGCCGTTATTAACCCCCCGGAGCCGTGTGGAGCAGTTATATGACGGACAGATGCACTTTTAGGGACTTCAGAAACAGAGCAACAATCACTGCCATTATAAAGCTTGGATTAGCCAGGACTTTTTTAATATAACTCAGAATTTTTTTCGTCTGAAAGAAGAATGTCATACACACCTAGGATGACTTGAGGGTGAGGAAGTCATGGGCTAATTTTCATTTTTGGGTGAACTATCCCTTTAATTTGATTGGTTTTCATTTAATATTTACTTTAAATGAAGCAGTGTGTTTAATACGGTGTTGTTATTGTTAAATAAAACTATTACAGATCAATTTTTGGTAATAAAATATAAATATAACAGTGTGATTTTTAGTAGCATTGAGATACTACTATAGTTTTTATTAATATTTTGAATTTTTATTTTGATATAATCGTGTTTCATTTGAATTTTAATTAAGTTTTTTTTTTAAATGTCTATAGTTTTTATTAATTTCAGTTTATTGTTTAGTTATTTTAGTACATTGTTAAACTAAATGAAAATGAGAAATGTTGCTTGGCGACTAGTTTTTGTACATTTTATTTTGTTTTAGTTAACTGTAATAACCCTGCTTAGAATTTTTCAAAATTAGAAATGTAAATGATATAAGGAAGAAACTAAGTTTGTTTATGTGTTAAAATGACTAAAACTGAAATTAAAATAAAGCTATTTAGAAAAACTACTAAGAATGACAAAAGCACATAGCAAAACTTAAACTGAAATTAAAGTAGCTTTTTACTTTGCTTTGGTACTGAAGTTCATGTGATGGAAATGGCACTGACAGCTGAATCTTTGGTATCGTGTATGTGTGTGTGTGTGTGTGTGTGTGCTTGTGCAGATGCTGCTGTCTGATTTCTCTCATCATCATATCGAGATGGCCTGCACCCTGCTGGAGACCTGTGGACGCTTTCTCTTCCGTTCTCCGGAGTCTCACCTGCGCACAAGCGTCTTACTGGTCCGTCCTCACGCATACAACATGCAAACCTAAAGCCGCCCTCTTCATACTGACACTAGAGCTTGGGATCTTAATTCAAACACCCATGTGATCTTATTCCCTAATATTAAAGCTTAGACAAGTCAGATCACACTGATTCAGATCTGCGTTCTGACCCAGAGAGAGCAGCTGTCATGTGTGAAACCACACACTATCATTATTTCTGTCTTACAATAATTCAAATTATCACAGAAGTACTATATAAAAGTTTATAGTTCGGATATAAACACTGGTGTCTACAGTAATGATCAAAATAGAGGGAATCACCTTTTGAAAGTAAAATGACGTTTCAAATAAAGATTGATCATCCAGTAATGAAACAAGTGAAGACTTTACGAGGGAGTCAATTAATCATTCATTCAAGAGATTCATTCAAAAACACAGATTCATCTAGTAATGAAACAAGTGAAGTCTTTATGAGTGAGTCATTGAATCGTTCATTCAAGAGATTCATTCAAAAACACAGATTCATCCAGTAATGAAATAAGTGAAGTCTTTATGAGTGAGTCATTGAATCATTCATTCATGAGATTCATTCAAAAACACTGATTCATCCAGTAATGAAACAAGTGAAGTCTTTGAGTGAGTCATTGAATCATTCATTCATGAGATTCGTTCAAAAACGCTGATTCATCCAGTGATGAAACAAGTGAAGACTTTACGAGTGAGTCAATTAATCATTCATTCAAGAGATTCATTCAAAAACGCTGATTCATCCAGTAATGAAACAAGTGAAGTCTTTGAGTGAGTCATTGAATCATTCATTCAAGAGATTCATTCAAAAACACAGATTCATCTAGTAATGAAATAAGTGAAGTCTTTGAGTGAGTCATTGAATCATTCATTCAAGAGATTCATTCAAAAACACTGATTCATCCAGTAATGAAACAAGTGAAGTCTTAATGAGTGAGTCATTGAATCATTCATCATGCAGCTCTAACTGACACTATTGCACACGTCTGTGTTTTCAGGAG
>CM077182.1:1298426-1366640 GCA_039654105.1 Coreius guichenoti | reverse complement strand
ACAGTGAAATATTACAGTAGTAATATTTCTTATTTTGTTTCATATTTTTTAGTAATAATTACATCAAATTTAAATACAAATTTATTAAAATGTGTCTATTATTAAATGTACTATTACATACTGTTTTTATTATCTTTTATATTGTTACATATTATTTCTATTATTATTATTATTATAAAATAAATAATAATTACTAGTGTTATTATATTTATTACATACTGTATTTTACAGTGAAATATTACAGTAGTAATATTTCTAATTTTGTTTCATATTTTTATTTAGTAATAATTACATTTATTAAATTAAATAAAAATAACAATTTTATTAAAATGTATACTATTATTATATTTATTATTACATACTGTATTTATTATTATTATTATTATCTTTTTATATTGTTACATATGATTTTTATTGTTATTCTAAAATAAATGATAATTACTATTGTTATTATAAAATATAATAAATACAGTATGTAATATATTATTATTGTATTTATTGTTACTTGATTATTTTATATTATATATTATTATTATTAATAAAATAAATATAAATAATAACCCTATTACTTAAATTAAATTTAAATTGTATTTAAAAAAGTACTACATTATTACCACTATTATTATTATGATTATACTTTACTATTACAAGAATTATTATTACATACTGTATTTATGTAATTATATTTTAAATTGTTATATATTATTATAATTATTATTGTATTTATTGTTACTGTATTATTTTATATTGTATTTATTATTATTATTAATAAAAAAAATAGATACTAATAATAACCTTTATTACTATTATTTAAATTAAAGTAAAACGTTTTTTTTATCACTATTATTATACTTTACTATTACAAGAATTATTATATTTATTATTACATAGTTTTTTATTATTATATTTGATATGTATTATTATAAAAATAAGTAAAATTAAAAGTTATCATTATTTATATATTGTTACTGTATTTATATATTTTATATTGTTATATATTATTATTTTATAGTCATAACATCACAAAATTGTTCAGCCCTCCAAACAAGCACATCAAACCTAAAGATTTTTTTTTTATATAAAACTTATTTTTGTGGTAATAAGTTCTTCTGCAGCTGTCGGCGCACACACATCCTGCTCACTCTCTGACCCTTGACCCTGTGCAGGAGACGCTGATGATGTCACTGAGCGAATGACGAGTCAAAGACAGACGGACAGCGGTGCTTTGGGACTCGCTGCTCTGGACGGACACACACCTGACTGCAGCCTCACCACGGCAACCAGAGAGGAGCTCCATCAGCACACACACACACACACACACACACGGCGACGCCGGACTGAAGTGTCTCCGCACACACACACACACACACACACACACAGAGGATGGAGGTGATTTTACTTTGGCTGATAGAGTTTGATGGTTGGATAGCGTCCAGTGACGAAGAGGAAACTCTCCGCTCTGTTCTTTCTCCTGATGTTTATTCTCTCTAACCTCAGCGGTCGTTCCTGAGCGAGGACGTGCATGGGCTGAACGCAGCTGTAAACATGTTGCAGTAAAGTGACTTCCTGTGGACCGTGAGAATGTCTCTTTTTGTCTCTGTGCTCTCAAACACTCACCAGCTTGTTTTCTGCCTGGTCGGTGAACTCGCTAACTAGTGCAGAATGCAGTCGAACCGGACGCAAAACACACGCCTGCGGCGGAACGGGAGAGGAAAGGACTGTATGTTTGGGGAAACTTCATTTCTGGGTGAAGCCGACGAAGAAACGGCAGGTCGTAATTCTCCCCCGAATCGACAAGAAAAACAGTTCATCCGGTCCAGACATATTATTAAAACTCATAAACATGATTACAGTCAAAATAAGTACCTATAATGGTTTTAAATGTTTTTAGGGGGTCATCAAAAATAATTTCTCAATGCAAAAATGTTTGATTTGGACGTTTTCACCCTTCTGCAGTTCTTGATTTAGTTGTTCTCTGTTCTGTTTGTATTGTGCTTTGAATTTGTGGTTTATAAAGTCTTTAACTGATTAAATGTCTCATGTCAAAGGTGCTTGAGTGAATTATTAAACATCCTAACGTGATCCCATAATGCAGTGGTTGTCGCTCCATTAAAGTTGATTGAGAGACACAAAAACATCTGCAGTTCATTATCTACAACTGATTGTGTTTATTCAGAAACAGAGAATAAAGATCTTAACCAATGCAAGAGAATATACATTTTTACATCCAGCAATGTTCTCATTTACACAAAGAGGTGGTAATAAACAATGTTGTTTTGTGTGTGTGTGTGTGTCACGTGTTCACAATCATGCATTCCATATCCTTCAATAGCTGCTTCGTTTGAAGCAAAAAACCGGAGTCGAAATAAAAACAAAAAAAGTCAAAAACACACATCCTACATGCATCATTATTATTAAATAAACACACTCTCACTCATTCATTCTGAAGTCACGCTGCACACTACAGGTAAACACAACACGTGACGAACGGCTGCTGGAGATTTTAACGACGTGTTCCAGATCGGCAGGCTCTCGATTTGGCTGTCTGTGGTTTAGTGTGGGAGGAACGAAACTTACATTTACGAGAGCGTCTGACGGCAGAGGCATGCTGGGAGAGAAAGACGGGACACAACGGTCATCTAGAAAACCCCACCAAACAGCCAACGTCCAACATCAAGAGAATATAAAACACGACATTATCATATTAACTCATAAAGAACTCTTGAGGTATTTCTTGCATATAGTTGTGGGTTCTTTCCATCGGCTGATCTTTATACACACAATTATAAACAAGCATGACATGCACATGCACTTTGATAAGCTGACTTCTATTTAACAGTTTGAACAGTGTTTATGTAAATATGTAAATAGATTTAGTTTAATTAGGTTAAGCAATTACTAAATTGCTAATAAACGTGTTAACTAGTGTGGGTTAACTAGACTAGTGACTATTTTAACTTTAGTTCTTTTTAAGTAGTTTTTGAAAATTTAATAGCTAATAAACAAATTTATCAAAGCAAAAAGTAAAAGAACAGTAAAAACGAAAAGTGAAAATGTAAAGTAAATAAATAATGAAAATTAAATAAAAATGAAATAAGCCAAACAGCAAAAGTAAAAAAGCAAATGTAAAAAATGAAACAAATTTTAATGGGAAAAAAAGTAAAAAGCAAAAGTAAAAAAAACCCAGTAAAAACAGTAAAAAAAAGTAAAAAGCCAAAAACAGTAAAAAAGCAGAAGTTAAAAAAACACAAAAAAAACAGTAAAAAAGCTAAAGTAAAAAACAACTAAAAAAGCAAGTCAGAAAATAAACAGTAAAAAAGCAGGTTAAAAAAAACAGTAAAAACCCCAAAACAAACAAGCACAAGTAAAAAAGTTACTTAAAAAAACAGTAAAAAAAGCTATAAAAAAAAGCAAGTCAGAAAATAAAAACAGTAAAAAAGCTAAAGTAAAAAAAAAAATAAAAAAACAGTAAATAAGCAAAAGTTAAAAAAAACACAAAAAAACAGTAAAAAAGCTAAAGTAAAAAACAACTAAAAAAGCAAGTCAGAAAATAAACAGTAAAAAAGCAGAAGTTAAAAAAACAGTAAAAACCCCAAAACAAACAAGCACAAGTAAAAAAGTTACTTAAAAAAACAGTAAAAAAACTATAAAAAAAAGCAAGTCAGAAAATAAAAACAGTAAAAAAGCTAAAGTAAAAAAAAAAAAAAAAAAAAAAAAAAACAGTAAATAAGCAAAAGTAAAAAAAAACACAAAAAAACAGTAAAAAAGCTAAAGTAAAAAACAAAACTAAAGAACAGTAAAAAACAGCAAAATTAAAAAAGTTACTTAAAAAAATTAGAAGAGGGGAGAGAAGGGAAAAAAAACAAAAAAAAAGTTTATAAATTAAGTTTCTGTTATATTATTAAACGTAGCGAATCATAAGCGCAACACAGCATAACCGCAGCGACAGGCGTTCCGAAACCTCGGGGGGGGGACACCACACACACAACCCCCCCCTTTGATTTCTGGGTGTGCAGACACCAGGGCTTGAACCATGGACCTTGGGAAGGTGAACCCATGACTCAACCACTGAACCACCAGAGCCTACACACCTCAAGCTGCTTCTCCTGGCGTACTTATCTTTCCAAACGGGGTCTGAAATCACAGCGAATAAAACCACAACAAGCTGGAATAGAACCAGCAACCTTTCGCTTTAGGGGCGGTACCGCAATCACTGAGCCACCGGAGACAACACGCTTTGAGATGGTGCTCTTGGTGCACTTATCTTTCGAAACGGAGTGACATCACAGCATATAAAACCACAACAAGCTGGAATAGAACCAGCAACCTTTCACTTTAGGGGGCGGTACCGCAATCACTGAGCCACCAGAGACGACACGCTTTGTGACGGTGCTCCTGGCGCACTTATCTTTTGGAACGTTGTGTGAAATCACAGCGTCTAAAACCACAAAAACAAGCTGGAAGAGAACCTGTAACCTCTCGCTTCAGAGACAGAACCGCCACCACGGGGCCACCAGAGACAACACATGAGGGACGGTTCTCCTGGCGCACTTATCTTTCGAAACTGATATCCGTGTGATGAAATAACACAAGTATGTCATCATGACATTATAGTAAATGCATTTGGAGGAACATTAGAGTGTTTTAGGAGTTCAAATATGGAGTGATTAGTCACATGACAATTAGGGCTCAGGTGATTGGTTCAAACAATGACCCATGTGACCCTGAAGCAAAGATGGCAGGAACCAGGCCATGCGCTTCCAAAGCAGCGTGCGGAACTCGAGCAGGGACCTTTGAGATGAATGTGAACGCTGACAGTTTTCAGAAGATATCCGAGCTGACTGGATTCTTGAGTTTGAGCAGACAAAACAAGCTCAGTCCAAACAAGTGTTCGTTTTCCTCAAAAATTGCATTCGAAACCAATCAAAAAGATTTGCTCTCTTGACATCTTGCAAACAAGGTAATGCCAATATTGTGTGTGTATATAAATGATCAGCTGAATTCAGTGCTGGGCTGTAACTGTTTACATGTAATCCAGATTACCTAATCAGTTTCCAAAAATGAAATGCATGTAATTAGATTTAATCTTGTTTGAACGAATCAGCTGTTTGAACGAATGACTCAATGACTCACTCATTAAGATGGTCACTGCTGGCAGTTTAGTTTCATGTTTAAAAGTATCATTCTTTCCAACATTTCTTATTTGTATATTCAAAATACATTTAAAACATCTCATATTTAATGCAGTTGTAATTTTTCAGTGTAAATGATTTAATTTGATTGGTAACAGCCCTATAGTGTCTTCTTATAACTGAATTTATTGATCAAATTTAAGAATTTAAAATGAAAGATGGGGGGGGGGAGATGCCCTTTATAAATGTCCTCGGCAGAGAATATTGCTTCAGAATAAATTAACCCTAACACAAAAATCCTATTTTTTTCCAGAAAAGCAACTTTTTTTTTACTTACACATGACAAGGCTTAATGTGGCATATATATATATAATTTTTTTTTTTTTTTTTTTTTAGTTGGTGCTCCTTACTTTCTGAAGTTGGGAGCACCAGTGCTACCAAGCAAAAAAGTTAATTTCGAGCCCTGCTAATGTTTAAACACTACAGGAAGCGCACTAGCCAGACGGGATTTAACTTTGTCGGCTGGAGACCCAAGTTTGGTTTGAAGATGAAAAACATACCAAGTACAATGTTCTCTCACCATTCCTGATTTCTAACACACACTCACAGCGTTTGGCGTCAACTTGCGACTATCAGAGCAGAAACAAAAGCTGCTGTTATTTTTGTTTTTGTAAATTGCGTGAGCTTCGTCCATTAGAACGAAAGATCTGAAAAAAACCATACATTTACCCGCCCATAGACCCTCCCCTTGAAGAAATCAGGACAGAAGTGGTGGAAAGTGGACAAAAGAGACGGCAGGTGTAAACGTGAATGTCTCCCTCGTCTACTTGTGATCCGATCAACCAAAACGCATCTTAACACCAGAGCCTAAAGGTATTCAAAAAGTAGTCCTAAAATGTGTGATGACACTTCGTCATGTAATATGTATTGAGTAACGGACTAAATTTGGTAAGTAATCTACCCAGCACTGGTTGAATTATAACTTGTCAATGTTTTTTTGAGTCTGCACCATAGAGCGTACACAATCAGTACGCGAGCGTTTAAGACGTGTCCCTCAGAAGTCCTAGTTTGCGCAGTGCATTACGTCTGGCCTCATCTGTGGCTCCTTTCCCAGAAAACTGGACCGTTATTCCCTGAGCACGGAAGGATTGCTTTGGCAAGGATTTGTGGCGTATCTCTGATGAATGCGAACCGGTGGGACTCAGTGGAGTCGGGTGGCGCAGAGGTCTTGGAGCCGGAGTGGGCGGCTGCGCGTTGGATCTGCTCGCAGGAGCTTCAGAGTGCGACGCTTTCCTCTTGGGTACGTCTTCGTCTGCAGTCCTTGCAGAGTTTACCGGGAAGAAGGTTTTGGATCGGACTCCGAGGTTTGGCTCAGGTGTAGACATGATTCTTGATCGGCCGCCAAAGTTGTTGACGTAGACCTCTGGCGCCTCTGTTTTGGGTAACGAAGTTGAGACATGCTCAGTCCTAAAGGACACTGAGGGGTTCAACGTTATGCTCTTACCGCCATAGCTGTTAAAATCAGTATGGGTGACTTCGGCACTCGTCAAAATTGGTGCAGGGCTTGATTTGGTTTGGCAGTGGTCTGTGGTGTCCGTAGCGCGGATGTCTGCATTAGCGTTTGCTGGAAAGGTAGATTTGAATGTGGTGGTTTTAGTGCGTTCGGCATCCCTCGGAGAAGTGCGCATGATGGACTGCGACCGCCTGGTTTGGCAGTGGTCTGTGGTGTCTGTAGAGCGGACGTCTGCACTAGCGTTTGCTGGTATGGTAGATTTAAATGTGGTGGTTTTAGTGCGTTCGGCATCCCTCGGAGAAGTGTGCATGATGGACTGCGACCGCCTGGTTTGGCAGTGGTCTGTGGTGTCCATAGAGCGGACGTCTGCACTAGCGTTTGCTGGTATGGTAGATTTGAATGTGGTGGTTTTAACGCTTTCGCCGTCCCTCTGAGAAGTGTGCATGATGGACTGCGACTGCCTGGTTTGGCAGTGGTCTGTGGTGTCTGTAGAGCGGACGTCTGCACTAGCGTTTGCTGGTATGGTAGATTTGAATGTGGTGGTTTTAGTGCGTTCGGCGTCCCTCGGAGAAGTGTGCATGATGGACTGTGACCGCCTGGTTTGGCAGTGGTCTGTGCTGTCTGTAGAGCGGACGTCTGCACTAGCGTTTGCTGGTATGGTAGATTTGAATGTGGTGGTTTTAGTGCGTTCGGCGTCCCTCGGAGAAGTGTGCATGATGGACTGCGACCGCCTGGTTTGGCAGTGGTCTGTGCTGTCTGTAGAGCGGACGTCTGCACTAGCGTTTGCTGGTATGGTAGATTTGAATGTGGTGGTTTTAGTGCGTTCGGCGTCCCTCGGAGAAGTGTGCATGATGGACTGCGACCGCCTGGTTTGGCAGTGGTCTGTGGTGTCTGTAGAGCGGACGTCTGCACTAGCGTTTGCTGGTATGGTAGATTTGAATGTGGTGGTTTTAGTGCGTTCGGCGTCCCTCGGAGAAGTGTGCATGATGGACTGCGACCGCCTGGTTTGGCAGTGGTCTGTGCTGTCTGTAGAGCGGACGTCTGCACTAGCGTTTGCTGGTATGGTAGATTTGAATGTGGTGGTTTTAACGCTTTCGCCGTCCCTCGGAGAAGTGTGCATGATGGACTGTGACCGCCTGGTTTGGCAGTGGTCTGTGGTGTCCATAGAGCGGACGTCTGCACTAGCGTTTGCTGGTATGGTAGATTTGAATGTGGTGGTTTCCCTCTGAGAAGTGTGCATGATGGATTGCGATTGCCCCTGATCAAGTCCGAGTTTCGAAAGCGCCTCCATCCTAGACATGTCCGGTGTCGGATCTCGAAACGATATGCTGCGCATGGGAAGCTTGCGAACGCAAGATGGCTCTCCGCCAATCAGAGGGTGCTCTGAACCGCTGAGGTTAGCGAGCTTTTGCTCCCGGCGCTCCTGCACGCTGGCGGCTTCGGTGGCGATTGAATGGGGAATGTTGTCACGGCTGCCCAGCAACACGCCGATGCTGTTGGGAAGACGCGTGGGCTTGGTATGGATCAGCTGCGATGTAGACGTGACGCCCTCGTGCTTGGCGATCTTATTGGCGATTATTGCTGAACCTGCAGGCGGCTGGTGTCTAACTTCCTGTGGTGGCGCGTCTGAGACGTGAAGCATTGCCGGCGGGTCACGCTTTGCCTTTACCTCATAATGGTTCTCCGGGGCTGCTTTCAGCTCTTGGAAATCTGATGAAGCAAACACAATTGCATAAGGGTCATTCCGTGTCAAATCAACCAAATTTCGTAAACTTCCCCCGGCTCAAATTTTTGATTTTGTTAATATTTTTTATGAAGAAAGCCAAAATATTAAATGTCATGAATGTATATTTACTGAGTGATCCACCATTTTGTAGAGGAGGGTCAAAATGACCATTTTCACCTGAGATTTGGAGCCAAATTACAGGGGGTAAAAATGACTTTAGAAAGATGGCAGTGTTGTTATTTTATTTTCACACACAGATTGGCAGGTCTATTAGTTAAATCAATTGACTTTAGCAATCTTTGATGCATTATATGCCAACGGTGAACATTCAAAAATGGGGAAAAAGCACTTCTGAAGTTACAGGCAATGCAAACTTGGGGCAAAAAAACACAAGAAGTATTACAGATATCTTAATATCCTTTTAGATTCTGGTTCTTAACAAACTTTTCTTTTGGTGTTTTCATTTTAAAGGCCCTCGACGGTTCAATCCCAGAGATATGGAGATCTTAATGTGGCTCCAGGAGTAAATTGGTCAATTGTACACATTTTTAGTGGTCAAAAACCAAATGTGGGTCTCTTTGCAATGTGATACTTTTTTCTTTTAAAGAAGAATATCTGAATAATAAATAATGCTGAAACCAGAAATGTATCGTTTTTTCCCCAACATAGAACAGAATAGAATGTAATAGAATAGAATATACCTGTATGAGTGCCATAAATATTGTTTTTCCAAAGTTTGCATGCCTGCCACTCTAATGCCCGGTTTCACAGATAATGCTTAAGTCTAGTCCCAAACTAAAATGCATGTTTGAGCTGTTTTAACTGAAAGCAACTTCCATTACCTTATTATTTTGGCACATTTATAAAAGCTACTTGCACTAATTGAACTAAGGCCTAAACCTGGCTTAATCTAAGCCCTGTCTGTGAAACCAGGCTTAAAAGTATTAAACATCTTAATATCCTTCTAAACTCTAATTCTTAAACTTTTCTTTTGTACTCTTAATTTTTAAGACCCTATATGGTTCAATCCCAGAGACATCGGGATGTCTTGGTAGCTTCAGAAGCTGTTAAATTGATCAAAATCCCATCTTCCAAACATCCCTGAAACTGATTCAAATATAGATTCTTATAAATACACTTTTGAGAGCAAGTTAATGTGCCTCAACTTGAACATTTCACTGTATTTTTGGTACTCAGAGAGTTATGTTCTATGCAATTATTTTGATAGAAGGAAACAAGATACATTTCTAGTTTCAACATTATTTCATCTTCAGACATTCCTCTTTAAATGCAATGAGTATCAGCTGTGTGCAAGGTGAACCACGTTTGGTTTTTGACCACTGAAAATGGGTAAAATCCAACAAATTGAACATGGAGCCACATTAAGATATATCTCCATATCTCTGGGATTGAACCATATAGGGCCTTAAATGAAGATATCAAAACAAAAGTTTATTAAAAACCAGGATATTAAGATATCTTTAATACTTGAGTTACAGGCATGCAAACTTGAGGCAAAAAACACAAGAAGTGCTTTTTCCCATTTTTGAACGGTCACCGTTGGCATATAATGAAACAGAGATTGATAAAGTCAACAGATTTCACTTATAGATCTACCAATCTCTGTGTGAAAATAAAATGATGCTGCCATCTTTCTAAAGTCATTTTTAACCCCTGTAATTTGGCTCCAAATCTCAGGTGAAAATGGTAATTTTTACCCTCCTCTACAAAATAGTGGATTACTCAAATATACATCTGACACATTTAATACTGCGAGAGGCGTTACACTTTCTTCAAGTTGAATACGGAAGCCGGTCCGCCGGAAGCTAGATATTTTACTTTATAACGTGTTAAATATGGATATTTTTCTTACACAAACCCATCGAGTCGCTTCAGAAGGCCTTTATTAACCCCTGGAGCCGTGTGGAGCACATTTATGATGGATGGATGCACTTTTTTTGGGCTTCAAATTTTGGGCTGCCATTATAATGCTTGGATTAGCCAGGATATTTTTTTAATATAACTCCGATTGTATTCGTCTGAAAGAAGGATGTCATATACACCTAGGATGACTTGAGGGTAAATTTCATTTTTGGGTGAGCTATCCCTTTAAGACCAGAATTTGAATGTTTTCTGTGGTTTACACTGAGTTACTGTTCTGTTTGTAAGTCGGTAAGATGGGTGGATCTGTGTTGTGTTCGGGTACCTGGCCTGATGGGCAGCGTGTCTTTCTGTTTGTTGGGATGGGGTGTAGGGTGGACCAGGTCAATGATGTCATAATCTACAGCGCTGTGATGCCGTGCTGTTTGTGTGTGTGAGGCCGGACGCTCCACCGCAAACATTCCCGTCCTCTCATCGTCCTCCTCCAGGGAGCCGATGGTCTCCTCAAAGAACAAAATACACTCCTGTTCCTCAAGACTGAGGAACTGCAGATCATCTTCCTAAAGAGAGAGAGAGAGAGAAAGTTAAGAGAGAAGGAAAACCTCCCTCTAATGACGGACACGTTCAGTACCAGTCAAAAGTTTGGAAACATTACTATTTTTAATGTATTTGAAGGAAGTCTCATATGCTCATCAAGCCTGCATTCATTTGATCAAAAATACAGAAAAAACAGCAATATTGTGAAATATTATTATAATTTAAAACAGCAGTTTTCTATGTGAATATATAGTAAAGTGTAATTTATATCCTGTGATCAAAGCTGAATTTATCATCATTACTCCAGTCTTCAGTGTCACATGATCCTTCACAAATCATTCTCGTATGAGGATTTATTATCAATGTTGGAAACAGTGCTGCTTAATATTTTTCAGGATTCTGATGAAAAAAAAATGTATTCAGCAAGAATGTGTTAAATTGATAAAGATAGAAAATTGATAGAAAATATTTCTATTTTTAATAAATGCTGTTCTTTTTAACTTTTTATACTTTTCTTCAGGATTCATTGATGGATTAAAAAGTTAAAAAGAACAGCATTTATTAAAAATAGAAATATTTTCTATCAATTTTCTATCTTTATCAATTTAACACATTCTTGCTGAATAATTTTTTTTTTTTTTTTTTTTTTTTACTTTTTATTCATCAGAAACCTGAAAAATATTAAGCAGCACTGTTTCCAACATTGATAATAAATCCTCATACGAGAATGATTTGTGAAGGATCATGTGACACTGAAGACTGGAGTAATGATGATAAATTCAGCTTTGATCACAGGATATAAATTACATTTTAAAGTATATTAAAATAGAAAACAGCTGTTTTAAATTATAATAATATTTCACAATATTACTGTTTTTTCTGTATTTTTGATCAAATGAATGCAGGCTTGATGAGCATATGAGACTTCTTTCAAATACATTAAAAATAGTAATGTTTCCAAACTTTTTGAACGGTACTGTAGTTACAAAGTTATTTACAGTTAGTAGAATGTCTAAAGTGGATCATTTGAAATAGTGTAACCAAAGGCTCATCTAACAGCGCATGTGTTTTGTGACCTCAGAGATCAGCGAGCGGGTTTGAGAGGAGGATTTGCTGAGAGCCTCTCCCTGCTCAAACAGCAGAACACAGACTCCACTCACAGAGCTCCTTTCACAGGTGTGTGTGAACAGTGGGCTGCTTGTTCACCGCCCAGCTTACACACCCTTCACCCTGAACAGCCCCACTATAAGTGATGTCCGGCAGCTCACACACACATATTGCATCACTTTTGTGGGCTGGATGTAGTTTGTGCCGTTCAGGGTTTTTTTTTTTTAGAAAACAACAAACCGACAGAAGAAGGACCGGCTTTTCTTCTCTGTTTGTAGAGAACAGCTGACGGTTTGAGTGTCAAACACACAGGTTTGGATCAAATTACAAACAGCACAATAATGTCATGAGGAATTAATTGTGTGTGTGTGTGTGTGTGTGAGGAGAAAGAGTGTGTGAGCCCATCTGAGCTGTTAAAATGTTAAAATCTGAGATCCTCTCACTATTTTTACACTAGTATAAACCGTTTTTAATGTTTTTGTTTTCTTCTGCTCTCCAAGGCTGCATTTATTTGATCAAAATACAGTAAAAATAGTGAAATATTATTAAAATTTAAAATATCAGTTTTCTATGTGAATATATAGTAAAGTGTAATTTATTCCTGTGATCAAAGCTGAATTTATCATCATTACTCCAGTCTTCAGTGTCACATGATCCTTCACAAATCATTCTCATATGATGATTTGATGCTCGAGAAACATTTAGCAGTCATATTTTTGTGCAAAACGTCATACATTTTATTTTTAAGGATTCTTGAAGATAGAAAGTTCAAAAGAACAGCATTTATTCAAAACAGAATATTTTTTAACATTATGAATGTCTTTACTGTCACTTTTGATTAAATTAGTGAGTCCCGACTCCTTACTGAATAAAAGATCATTTTTAAAAAACGCACACTTTTGACAGTAGTGTATACACTGTAAATACTGTCACTGTCCGCTGGAAAAAGTGGAGATCCATGTTTTTCGTTGGATTGTTTACATTTATTAAGATGACAAATCTTTAAACTATAGGATGTTAAAATAAAGCAGACTTTAGTGTTTTTGCCTCAATGCTTGCTTGGTTCATTAAGAAACTATTGTGGTTTTTAATAATATTTTTAATTCGTTTTTCATTTTTATATTTTCTGCAAAAAGTTTTTCTTATTTAATATTTTTTTAAATGTCTATATAGTTTTTAATCAGTTATTTTAGTACATCAACTTCATCTAAATGAAAAATGTTGTCTTGTCAACTAGCTGAAATAAAATAAGTTTTAGCTTTTTAAATATTTATTTTATTTGTCCATTTATTTTACTTCAACTGACGAAGGTTTTTCTATGGTTTTCTGTTGCAGTGTGGATGCCAGGTGTTTTTTTTTAATCATCCAACATGAAAAGAAAGAAGTCTCCGAGATCTTCTGGTGTGGATTCGGCTCAGGTTCGTCCCTCAGTGTGAGTCTGTGGGATGTTTTCACCTGTTTTATCATCCACCTTCATCTGGTGGACAATAAAAAGGGTGGAAAAATGTCAGATTTAATCTAAATGATTCAGTAAAGTAACAGCGCATCTCTCCTCAAACACACACGTGACTTGAGGAATAATTCATGTCGAATGGTTTGAGCTGTAATAATAGCAGAGCTGCACGATTCTGGATAATCTGAGAATCACATTTTTTATTGTTGTTTAAAATAGAGATCATTATTCTCCCACAATTCTGAATAGACGACTAAACAATGACATGTCATTTACTAGAGGTTCTGACAAAATGTTAATTGCTCCAGTCTATTTAAAAAATATTTAATTCACTTTTTTTTTTTTTATTTAGTCGTTTTGAATGAATGATTCAATGACTCACTCATAAAGACTTCACTTGTTTCATTACTGGATGAATCAGCGTTTTTGAACGAATCTGTTGAATGAATGATTCAATGACTCACTCATGAAGACTTTACTTGTTTCATTACTGGATGAATCAGCGTTTTTGAACAAATCTGTTGAATGAATGATTCAATGACTCACTCATGAAGACTTCACTTGTTTCATTACTGGATGAATCAGCGTTTTTGAACAAATCTCATGAATTAATGATTCAATGACTCACTCATTAAGACTTCACTTGTTTCATTACTGGATGAATCAGCGTTTTTGAACGAATCTCTTGAATGAATGATTCAATGACTCACTCATAAAGACTTCACGTTTCATTACTGGATGAATCAGCGTTTCTGAACAAATCTGTTGAATGAATGATCAAATCAAATCAAATCACCTTTATTTATATAGCGCTTTTTACAATGGCAATTGTTTCAAAGCAGCTTCACAGTGGTAACAGGAAAATAATGCAACGGAATTTGATTCGGCTGTACAGCCGCTCTGGAGAAAACGGTGATGTCATCCAGCTCATTTCAATTATCATATAGTGTCAATGCGGGCGGATCAGTAATATAATTGAAATTTAGGTGTCCCCAACTGAGCAAGCCAAAAGCCAAAGGCGACGGTGGCAAGGAACCAAAACTCCTTCAGGGCCAGAATGGAGAAAAAAAACCTTGGGAGAAACCAGGCTCAGTCGGGGTGCCAGTTCTCCTCAATGACTCAATGATTCAATGACTCACTCATTAAGACTTCACTTGTTTCATTACTGGATGAATCAGCGTTTTTGAACAAATCTCATGAATGAATGATTCAATGACTCACTCATTAAGACTTCACTTGTTTCATTACTGGATGAATCAGCGTTTTTGAACAAATCTGTTGAATGAATGATTCAATGACTCACTCATGAAGACTTCACTTGTTTCATTACTGGATGAATCAGCGTTTTTGAACGAATGATTTAATGACTCACTCATAAAGACTTCAATTGTTTCATTACTGGATGAATCAGCGTTTTTGAACAAATCTCATGAATGAATGATTCAATGACTCACTCATTAAGACTTCACTTGTTTCATTACTGGATGAATCAGCGTTTTTGAACGAATCTGTTGAATGAATGATTCAATGACTCACTCATGAAGACTTCACTTGTTTCATTACTGGATGAATCAGCGTTTTTGAACGAATCTGTTGAATGAATGATTCAATGACTCACTCATGAAGACTTCACTTGTTTCATTACTGGATGAATCAGCGTTTTTGAACGAATCTGTTGAATTAATGATTCAATGACTCACTCATAAAGACTTCACTTGTTTCATTACTGGATGAATCAGCGTTTTTGAACGAATGATTTAATGACTCACTCATAAAGACTTCACTTGTTTCATTACTGGATGAATTAGTGTTCTGAACGAATCTCTTGAATGAATGATTCAATGACTCACTAATTAAGACTTCACTTGTTTCATTACTGGATGAATCAGCGTTTTTGAACAAAACTGAATGAATGATTCAATGACTCATTCATAATGATTTCACTTGTTTCATTACTGGATGAATCAGTGTTTCTGAACGAATCTGTTGAATAAATGATTCAATGACTCGCTCGTAAAGTCTTCACTTGTTTCATTACTGGATGAATTAGCGTTCTGAACGAATCTCTTGAATGAATGATTCACTTTTCTCCACCTACTGGTGTAACGGCGTAATTGATTCAATCTTTATTTGAAGCGTCAAGTTACTTTCTAAAAGATGATTCACTCTATTTTGATCACTACAGTAGACATCAGTGTTTATATTTGAACTATAAACTTTTATCCAGTACTTCTGTGATGATGTGAATTATTGCAAGAGAGAAATTATGATTTTGTGAAGCCGTTTCATATCTATACATGACAACGGCTCTCTCTGGATGAGAACGAGATCTGAATCTTATTTTTTTTTAATTAATCGTGCAGCTTTAAATAATAGTGATGACTGTCCAGAACCTGCATGTCGTGTTAATGTTTCACATGCTGCTCGACTACATTCTAGTCTTTACTACAGAATCATCACATTCCTCTGAGAGAGTTCAGCGCTCGAGACTGATGCCGTGAGTATCACACACCACACCTGTCTGAGCGCCGAAACACAATGACTGTCCTGTTATACGCTGAAGAACTGGTTTCTCTGCATGAATCAGTGTGTCACTTCCTTTTAAAATGCTTCATAAATAATGTATTTCGATCATAAGGTTGAGCAGTAGTCGTTATAACTGGCGTAAACAATACAGGTTTGTCTGTCCTGACTTGTACGGAAGGAACAATGTTTTAATACTCACCGAGAAGCGCTTCGGCCCGTCGTTCAGGCTGTAGTGAAGCGTCCGATTGTTGTGCATGTGAACATCCATGCTTACAGCGTCGAGGGCACGGCGTCTTGTGAAAAGGCAGAGCGGAAAAGGTCAAGGGTCGTGTGAAATGGTCAGAACATTTCCACGTACCCGACTGACCTGTTTCACATGATGCATGTGCACCTGGAAGACACAATACACATCGTCAAAATAAATCCTCCTAACACACACAGATCACTGAGGAATAATGTGTTCGCTCACACAGATCTCCTGAGGTCTGACTACAGCACAAAACACAATGAGACCGCTTTACTAAGTGTCATGAGTTACGGTGCTATATATATATATATATATATATATATATATATATATATATATATATATATATATATATATATATATATATATATATATATATATATATATGACACACACACACACACACTCTGAATAGCTTAACAATAGTGATGCAAACAAACCCAGCTAATGGGGAACATTCTCAGAACGTTCTGGCAAGGTTCTGTCAACGTTATAAACAAACGTTCTTCCAGTAACGTTAATAGAACGTTCGTTCAAAGTTATCTGGTCTTTAATAATGTTCTCAGAACGTTCTGTCAAGGTTCTCTCAACGTTATGAACAAACGTTCTTCCAGTAACGTTAATAGAACGTTCGCTCAAAGTTATCTGGTCTTTAATAATGTTTTCAGAACGTTCTGTCAAGGTTCTCTCAACGTTATGAACAAACGTTCTTCCAGTCTGTAATTACTTTCAGAACGATGAGAAAACGTTCAAAAGTAACGTTCCCGTAATGTTTGTAAAGTTATCAAATTGAAAGTTTCATTAAACGTTTTCATAGCTTAATGGGAATGTTAGAAAAACGTTCTTAGAATTTGTTGTTAACTGATTGGAAATAATCGTTTATAAATATATAAAGAGAAAGATGAGTAACAATATACTTGTAAATCTTAAGCGTAAAAACATTAAAATAAACTAAAAGAAATAAGGAATTAATCCCTTTTTTACGACGATTAACGTTTTTTGTTCGTTAGGTTATTTTTGCATTGTTACTTAACACATTAAAGTACATTAAATGTTTACAGTACAATAAATACTACTGTGAGAAATAGTTTTCAAAGTTACTTCACTGTCATGAACATAATAATGATGAAATCATATTTATATATTATATTTCTTCGCGGTGAAATAATGACCCCTCGGTACACAATGAATGAGATTCGCTCAAACACTCGAGAGTTTGAAATGAGTAAAAGATATTTAAGAGGGAAAAAAACGTTTAACTTACCCAAACATCCTGAAACGGCTGACCAGAGCAAGTTAAACGAATAAACCGAGTGTCATTCAGGTTCTGTCTCTGTACGCTGTGAGTGGATGTGTTTTAAATCGGACTGTGTGTGTGTGTGTTGAGTCTGCGCGCGTGAACTGGCTCATCAGGTTCTACGGGAGCGCGTAAGCGCGCGACCACGCCTACAGCGCGCGCGTGATGACGAACACTCGGGGTTCCTCCTAAACTTGTAAACAAACGTTTTTGAGACTTTAATATTTGATAAACAGTGATAGGCGGGGTTTGTGTTTTTAATAAGAGTAAATCTGTATTGTGAGTAACCCGCGTAAAAATCCTACCGTTTTTAGACAAACACCAGGACGTGTGGTAATTTAACTGCCGTCCGAATCCACATCTGAGTTTTCAAGAATATATCACTTCAAAATTCACTGTTTATATTCTTTTTGGCCACTGCGGAGCACCGTAATTTGTAATTGCTGTAATTTGGATTAATTTTAAAGATCTAGACTTTTATTACTGAAATGCTGGCAAGTATTTACAAGAGCAATATATTTCATCACCGCTCAAAAAATAAAAAGAAGAAAAGCACGTAAACAACAAGAAAAACAAGAAAAGCAATTATATATGTTAAAATAACCAGCAGCATTATGATTACCTCATGTAAATAAGAGGCTGTATTCACTTATTTCCGCTCATTTTCATGTGGAATAAAATTAAATCCTTTATTTTGCGATAAAATACAAGACAGAAAACCATTTTTAACTATAATGTGCGTCTATATATCTTCCTATTTTGAAACAGATTTAAATAATAATTAGGATATTATTTTCCTATTATTAAATTAAATATGCATTTATTCTTATACCAAGCATATGACATTTTATTTACAGCATCATGTTGACGACCACGTGAGCAGCATTCCCAGGAGCGCAGGATCACAAAACTCGCTCCTCCACCGGGAATAAATCACCATCCGAATGCACGAGTTTGATCACTGAGGTGGCATGCACATTTATTTTTACGGACTTTCACGTGAGAAACAATTACCGTCCGAATAGGGCTTATGATGTGAATGTCCCGCCCTCTTGTGGCAGGAGCAATACAATTTAGCAAATTTTACAAATAATAATTATTTTTGATATCATGGCCATATATAAATGTAAATCTCGTATCCAGGTCATTTTATCCCAAAATAATAAATTGAATAAAATAATGAATAAATATTAAATCGTATTTTGCACTATGCCAAAATGTGTGCAGTAAAACACATCCATATACATAATACTAAATCCAACTTTAGTACTGAAATTTTATATTAAGTCTTTTCAAAAGAAGAGAAATATTTCTAGATATACTTCATAGTCATAAAACATTTGTAATCAATACAAATATGAGTAAATTTAAAACTTTACAAACTGTAATCTTCCGCTAACTGTCGTCCGCAGCGTTCACGAGAGACTGGCGTTCCAGCGTATGAAGAGGACGCTCCGGTGAGAATATGCTAGTTCTCGCAAGAACCAAGTTTTGTTTTGCTCTATCCTCTGCGCTTCTGCGTTCGTCACCAGAACTTGCGCTACGCCTACGTCATACGCTGGAACACCAGTCTCTCCTGAACGCACGTGCGCAAAGTAAAGTTTTAAATATGGATATTTTTCTTACACAAACGCATGGCTTCGCTTCAGAAGGCCTTTATTAACCCCCAGAGCCGTGTGGAGCACTTTTATGATGGATGGATGCACTTTTATGATGGATGGATGGATGCACTTTTATGATGGTGGATGGATGCACTTTTATGATGAATAGATGAATGGATGCACTTTTATGATGAATAGATGAATGGATGCACTTTTATGATGGATGGATGCACTTTTATGATGAATAGATGAATGGATGCACTTTTATGATGAATAGATGAATGGATGCACTTTTATGATGAATAGATGAATGGATGCACTTTTATGATGGTGGATGGATGCACTTTTATGATGAATAGGTGGATGGATGCACTTTTATGATGAATAGGTGGATGGATGCACTTTTATGATGGTGGATGGATGCACTTTTATGATGAATAGATGAATGGATGCACTTTTATGATGGTGGATGGATGCACTTTTATTATGAGGAATGGATGCACTTATGATGAATAGATGAATGGATGCACTTTTATGATGGTGGATGGATGCACTTTTATGATGAATAGATGAATGGATGCACTTTTATGATGGATGGATGCACTTTTATGATGAATAGATGAATGGATGCACTTTTATGATGGTGGATGGATGCACTTTTATTATGAGGAATGGATGCACTTTTATGATGGTGGATGGATGCACTTTTATGATGAATAGATGAATGGATGCACTTTGATGATGGATGGATGCACTTTGATGATGGATGGATGCACTTTTATGATGAATAGATGAATGGATGCACTTTTATGATGGATGGATGGATGCACTTTTATGATGGATGGATGCACTTTTATGATGGTGGATGGATGCACTTTTATGATGGTGGATGGATGCACTTTTATGATGAATAGATGAATGGATGCACTTTTATGATGGTGGATGGATGCACTTTTATTATGAGGAATGGATGCACTTTTATGATGGATGGATGCACTTTTATGATGGTGGATGGATGCACTTTTATGATGGTGAATGGATGCACTTTTATGATGGTGGATGGATGCACTTTTATGATGGTGAATGGATGCACTTTTATGATGGTGGATGGATGCACTTTCATGATGGTGGATGGATGCACTTTCATGATGGTGGATGGATGCACTTTTATGATGGTGAATGGATGCACTTTTATGATGGTGGATGGATGCACTTTTATGATGGTGAATGGATGCACTTTTATGATGGTGGATGGATGCACTTTTATGATGGTGGATGGATGCACTTTTATGATGGTGGATGGATGCACTTTTATTATGATGGTGGATGGATGCACTTTTATTATGATGGTGGATGGATGCACTTTTATTATGATGGAGGATGGATGCACTTTTATTATGATGGAGGATGGATGCACTTTTATTATGATGGAGGATGGATGCACTTTTATTATGATGGAGGATGGATGCACTTTTATGATGGTGGATGGATGCACTTTTATGATGGTGGATGGATGCACTTTTATGATGGTGGATGGATGCACTTATGATGATGGATGCACTTTTATGATGGATGCACTTTTATAATGGATAGATGCACTTTTATGGACCTCAAATCAGAAACATCCATTCCCTGCCATTTTAAAGCTTGGAAGAGCCAGGACATTTATTAATATAACTCTGATTGTGTTCGTCTGAAAGAAGAATGTCATACACACCTAGGATGGCTTGAGGGCGAGGAAATTAGGGCTGCAACAACTAATCGATAAAATCAATAATGAAAATCGACAATTCTTTTATTTAGAAATAAAAATTTATGAGACAGTTGTCAGATTTCATTGGTGATTTCAAATATGAAATTTAATCGTAAGCTTGGCGAACAGTTTTGGAGAAATTGATGTTTCCCCAATCAAAGGGATGAGGCGTGTCTAAGATGGCCGCCGAGTGAAATGACGTGTCTTAAAGGGACTTTGCCTGTACTTAATATTTTTGGTCACTTGTGTCAAACAAACAAACAAAACAAAAAAACTTGTAATACAGCCACAGCATTAATTTAATTTGCATTGATTCGAAGTCATCTTTTTTTTTTTTAATCCTTGGCACTGCAAACATATTTGATCTATAAACCGAGGATAAAATACGATAAAATTCCTATTTAATAAAATTATTTAATAAATGATTATTATACTGTGTGTGGCAACAAAACATGTGGCAACCTTGTCTTTTTAAGAAGAAATATTTTGTTAGATGTATAAACTTAAGAAACAAGTCCTTGTGTGGATTGTGTTATTCGCTGTGTTTTATCTAATACTGTGTTCAAATAAATAATATAATTTAAATAAAGCAAGTCAAATGACTTATCCGAACGCCCTCCTGTGGTAAATTAAGTGAATAACAGGGCTGTTAATTAAAACTTGAGTTGCGTTAAATAATTTTGCATTGATTTCATATTTAACAAAATGTTAATTACCATGTAAAACATGCTGCTTTTATTTAGTAGTAATGTTTACATCTGTAATGTACATTTATATGTCGCGTTTAAGCGCCCTCCTGTGGTCAACTGTGTGAACTACACTGCTTGAGTCAGCCACAATATATAATAAAACTCCTGGCAATGTGTTTTTGTGTATTTTATTATTTTTTTCTCACAGTGCTGAAAGCCATATGGTGACTTTGAAACACCGAACACACCTTACTTGGTTAAATTTATTATTAATTATCCTGTGTGACACATCTGGGAAACATATTTTTAAAGAACTATATTGTTAGTCCTATATAAAAATGACCTTGTATGGATTGAAACATCTCTGTGTGTTGTTTTATGTCCTAGTTTATTATAATAAAGACGAACGCAGCCATGTCGCCCTCCTGTGGTGAACTGTGTGAATTACACGACCGCAGGTGTAACTGCAGTCAGAGGAAAACATTGAATTAAAATATTTTTTTAAATATTTAATAAATTGTTAATTACGATGTCAAGCAGTAAAACATCTGGCAAATTACCCTTTTTATTTTCTATAAATATATTTTACGTCTGATGCTGCAATATGCTTTTTGAACCGGAGTTTGAAACTGTGTGAATTACACCACTGAAACTTATTCAGAGCCAGAGGAAAACTCAACTGCACTTAAATTACTAAAAAAATCTTATTATTTAATACATTTGATTACCCTGTGAGACAATAAAACAACTGGAAAAGTTCGCTTTTGTTTAGTAGAAATATATTCTTATAATATTCGCGTCTGAGCGCCCTCCTGTGGTGAATCCTGTGAATTACACTGCTGTTAATTATTTCATTGCTGTTAAACCTTTTTTTTTTCTTTTTTTTTTAAATCATTTAATAAATGACTGATTATACTGTGCGGCAACAAAGCATCTGGCACACATTGAATGTATAAAAATGATGAAAAATGGATTGTATCATTCTCTGGGTATTGTTGTGTTCTACCTCCCGATTTGTTAATATAAAAACATAATATAATTTAAAAAGGTAAGTCAAATGTCTTAACTGAATTCTGTGAATTACACTGCTGTTAATTATTTCTACGATATGATTTCTAGTAATAACCTGAGTCAGAGGATACTGTTAAAATAAATCATATAAATTAAATTGTCAAATGACTCCTGTGGTGAATTAAGTGAATAACAGAGTCAGAGGAAAACCTTGCATTCTATTATTTTGCATTGATATATTAAATAAACTGTTCGTTACCATATGAAACATATTACTCATTTTATTTACTTAGTAGAATTTTACATCTGTAATATACGTTAAAATTTCAAATTCAAACGCCCTCCTGTGGTGAAATATGTGAATTACACCACTGCAACTTATTTCTACAAAAGCAAGCAGCAAGTCTGAATTAAACTGTTTTTTAATTGATTCAGAATTATTTGTTATAAATTATTTGGGCACATTTTTAAAAATAAATGATGTGCACGGATAAATGATTTATAACAAATACTGCAACATTCTATTTAAACACAATTTAAATACATTCGTATTTAAATTGAATATCGTTTTAATATTGTTTCGAAGAGCGCGAGAAACAACAGGGTAAATTATGCAACGTAACATTTTAACGTTATTCCCCTGACATTTTTTCTGCAGTTCTTTTGTGTTGAATATCACAATATATGCACTTTAATCCACGATGTATTTGTTTGTAAATGTTATTTTTTTGTAAATAAAGACTTTTATTTTGGAAAACAAAATAAAAGTCACCAGGTGTCGTCGCTGTCCTCACTAACCGAGCTCATTTACTTTCTCTGCAGTGATTAAATATGATTTTAAGCGGATTTTTACAAAGCGTCAAACCTTCTGAAGTCCAGCGGGGCGTTTTGGAGGATATTGATGAGGAAGATGAGCGCGGACTCTTCATCTCTGACCTTGAGACAACAGCAGGACGGAATCAGGTGCGGACTTCTGGCGTGACCTTTGACCCGAATCAAGCCTGCTGGAAATTCATCAGCATCGCACTTTCTTTTTTTTTTTTGTGTATACACAAAATCGAACAAAAATACACAGTGAACAGAATACACGGAGAGAAGAGAGAAAAACGAGTTATTAATTCCTAACGACAGAAAAAAAAAACAAAAAAACAATGTGTACATCAATTAAAGTATACAAATCAAAGGCACTGCAAATTTAAGTCGTTCTACTTGCTTTCTTATTTACTGAAGATGAAATGGTGTCCAAATACTTTTAAAATTCTTCCAAAAAGAAAGAAGAAAAAATCAGTTTGTTTGTAAAGATATAGTGGAGTCAGATTCATAGAGTCCTAAAAGTTATGGTTACATTTGGCAGGATATTATCATTAATAAATGTGCCAATACTTTCCTAAAGTTGTTCAGTATAATGACAAGCCCAAAATAAATGTGCATTAATATCAATCAGTGTCTTTCAAAGCAAAATTGCATTAAAACAAAGTATTTGGTCACTTAAAGCCACAGTATGTAATTTTTCACTAGAGGTCGCTTATTCAAAACAAAGGCGTGTCTTGACTCTTGATTGGGCGGAGCTTTTATTCTGACGAGTGCTTCCGCTTCTTCCGCTCGTGTATGTGGGGGAACGCAGTGCTGTTTTATCATATTACACACATTTGAGTGTTAAAGTTATGTTATAATGTAATATAATATATACTTTGTGCAGTTCGCTCGGCGCTACTTTTTAAACAATAAGACTAACTGTGTTGAGCTGGAGAACAATGATTAGTTTCTGTCCATGAATGATCCAAACAGTTGCTCACCTGTCTAATAAAACACATATTTTAAAGCGTCTTTGGTGTTTCCATGGTTTCTTCAAAATAAAATCAAAATGGGAAAATCGAGGGTAACGCGGTTTTGATGTCATTGATAGGCGACACACGGTCTGTGTCCTGGTTAAAATTGATGATTTCTCTGGATTTAAACATTCTTGGAAACATTTGGGATAATGTACACAAGTCAACAAAATATATAACACTGTTCTAGTGGTTTTTGGATATATTAATCCAAAAATCTTATATATTGTGCATTTAAAGGTGCAGCGTGTAAGTTTTAGCGGCATCTAGCGGTGAGGTTGTGAATTGCAACCGCTCACCCCTCCCTTTCAAAGCACACAGAGAATCTACGGTGGCTGACACAGGACAAAGATGTCGTCGTCGGAGACAGCAGAGAGTAGCTAGCGCTCTGTAGAGCAGTTTGTCCCTTTAGGGCTACTGTAGAAACATGGCGGCGCAAAATTGCGATTTCACTGTAAGGGGACCCGCGGTGTGTGTAGATAGAAATGGCTCATTCTAAGGTAATAAAAACAAAACAGGTCTTTATACACCACTGAAAACATAGTTATGTATATTATATTGCATTTCTGTCAATAGATCCTCATAAATACTACACACTGCACCTTTAAGTGTTCTGAATGTCATGGTATCAAATAATAACCGAAAGTTAAAGCAAATGTCATTGAGTGTAAGTGAAGCACAAGCAAAACATCTGACAATTGTGTGATTTTGTGTTTGTCATTGAGGTGAAAATGCATTTTTCTAGTAAATCTGAGCACTGTATATTATATTTCATCAGGTAAATATCTTGTATAGACTTAAACTTGCTCACAAGAAACTGATGTCCAATTTGTGAATCATTTTTTTAAAGGATCATTTCAAACGATTCACGAATCAGTGGACTAAATGTACAAATCCATACTGTAACGCCAGTGAGTTTGACCACGTGTGTGTTTATTTGAGTCTAAAAACAGTAGTACAATCACTGATTGTATGATTTGAACTTGATTTACATGCTAAAGTGACTTGAAATTTGCACAAATTAGATGCTACTGTTAGTTTGTTAACAGGCTTCTTACTAAAGTCAATGCAAAATATATCCAATGGAAACTCATTCAGTAGAAAACAGTCCTAAAAAAATTACATTTTTAAAAAGAAACCGAGCGAGGCACGCTTGATTGGCTAAAAGTCCCTGAGTGCGTAATTCATTTCCAATCAGAGTCAAAGCACCAGAGGGGCGTCGGCCTCATTAGCATATCGATGGAACTTCGGTCCTATCAGCTTCTCACTGAAACGACTAGGCCCCGCCTCTTTCCGCCACTCAGATGCTGGATAGACGTACCACATGACCACACCAGACGGGTTGACGGACACGACGAACTCTGTGCTGTCCTTCAGCTCAGGTAAGGGTTTCGCTGAAAACACATCGAACACCTGAGAGAGAGAGAGAGAGAGAGATGATCAAGTGTCTGAGCTCCATCAGAGCAGGATGTTTGTTTGTGAACGCTCACCTCATAGACTCCAGGTGTGTAGCTCAGCGCCTTCAGAGACGTCATGTAGCGATACGGCATATCTGACCTCCTGCTGAAGAACACCAGAGCGCTGGCTCCTTTAGAAAGAGGCCGCCAGTACACCTCAATCCCACTCTTCTCCTGAGAGAAACACACAAGCATCGCTTTCAAAACGTGTTCAAAATAAGACACTACAGGCAAAATATAGCCTGCTTTTCATGCACTGCTCAGTTTGGAGCTGTATTTTGCTTCTATAACTTCAAACTAGTGAAAAGAAAACATCCAAAACACATTTAAGTGTCAAGAGAGTAAGAGAGTCATTTACTTAATTCCTGAATGAATCAGTGTTTTGAGCGAATCAATCGGGTGAACCAATGAGTCAATGGCCCCTTCATGAAGAGAATCATTTACGTTATTCTTGAATGAATCAGCATTTTGAACAAATCAATCGAGTGAACCAACGATTCAATGGCCCAGTCATATAGAGAGCCATTTACTTAATTCCTGACTGAATCAGCGTTTTGAGCGAATCAATTGGGTGAACCAAAGATTCAATGGCCCCTTCATGAAGAGAATCATTTACTTTATTCTTGAATGAATCAGCGTTTTGAACAAATCAATCGAGTGAACCAACGATTCAATGTCCCATTCATATAGAGAGCCATTTACTTAATTCCTGACTGAATCAGCGTTTTGAGCGAATCAATTGGGTGAACCAAAGATTCAATGGCCCCTTCATGAAGAGAATCATTTACTTTATTCTTGAATGAATCAGCATTTTGAACAAATCAATCGAGTGAACCAACGATTCAATGGCCCAGTCATATAGAGAGCCATTTATTTAATTCCTGACTGAATCAGCGTTTTGAGCGAATCAATTGGGTGAACCAAAGATTCAATGGCCCCTTCATGAAGAGAATCATTTACTTTATTCTTGAATGAATCAGCGTTTTGAGCAAATCAATCGGGTGAACCAACGATTCAATGTCCCATTCATAAAGAGCCATTTAATTAATTTCTGACTGAATCAGCGTTTTGAGCGAATCAATTGGGTGAACCAAAGATTCAATGGCCCCTTCATGAAGAGAATCATTTACTTTATTCTTGAATGAATCAGCGTTTTGAGCAAATCAATCGGGTGAACCAACGATTCAATGTCCCATTCATAAAGAGCCATTTAATTAATTCCTGAATGAATCAGCGTTTTGAGCGAATCAATTGGGTGAACCAAAGATTCAATGGCCCCTTCATGAAGAGAATCATTTACTTTATTCTTGAATGAATCAGCATTTTGAACAAATCAATCGAGTGAACCAACGATTCAATGGCCCAGTCATATAGAGAGCCATTTACTTGATTCCTGAATGAATCAGCGTTTTGAGCAAATCAATCGAGTGAACCAATGATTCATTGCCCCTTCACGAAGAGAATCATTTACTTCATTCTTGAATGAATCAGCATTTTGAGCAAATCAATCGAGTGAACCAATGATTCAATGTCCCAGTCATATAGAGAGCCATTTACTTCATTCCTGAATGAATCAGCGTTTTGAACCATTCATGACCTCAATGACCTTTACATTTACTCTCCCTGATGTCGTTTCAAACCCGTATGACTTTCTTTTGCAGAACATAAAAGAAGATATTTTGAAGAATGTTGGTAATCAAACTGTTTTGGTCTGTAAATATATATTTAAATACCAATTCAGATGCAGCTTCTGGGGGGAAAAAAATCATGGCCGTTGTAGCCTAAATGTTTATGAGTAATAAATTCTTTGTTGAATCAAATAAAATACTTCTTTCTAAAGCTAATTTTTGTAATGTCTATTTGATGCTTCTCTCATTTAACACAATAATGATCTTTTGGGGGTAATTTCTCAGCCAAATTTGATGTAATTAATCAGCATATTATGTTATTAATTAGATGAAATTTTTTTTACATCATTTTACATCTATTTGTTCATTTTTACCCTATTCACCTGTAGTGTATTGGCTTAAAATATTAAAAAATATTATTAATTATAATAAATTATATTCATTATTAATAAAGTATTTAAATATAAATGTTATATATTAAAAATTAATAAATAATGCAATACAGTGTAATGGTGAGTGTTATTATAATTGTATTAATATTTTGACTTATTTAATATTTTTAGTTATGTTAATTTTAGATTTATTTTTAGTAATTTACTTTTGTCATTTTATTATTTTTATTTAGGTTTAATGTGTTTATGTTGTTTAGTATAAGTTTTTCAACTAAAATTTATATTTTATTTTATTTCAATCAACAGAAATGTTTTTATTAGTCTTAGTTTTAGTCAGTAACCCTTCTAGTAATAGTGAAACACAATAGAAACCCAATACTGTACGTTATTCACCTTGAGCAGGCGTCTGCCCTGGATGCCCAGGTGGTCCTGATTGATGCCAATCACGACTTTATTCTGCAGGATGGCGCGAGCGCCGCTGCTGATCGTACGCAGATCGTTGGACATGAAGAGAGGCGCGGCCATGATCGCCCACAGCGCCATCTGAGCACGCGATTGGTCCATGCTGAGGCCGAAGTCTCCAATGAGCAACTGAGGAAGATGATGAGGATACAAATGAGCTTAAATCATGAGCAAACACTCCTGAGGTTTTCAGTGATAATGACGTCCTCACCATGTCGGGGTCGTTCCACCGGCCCGGTCCGGCCGCAGGCTGCAGGACGTCCTGATTGCCAAAGAACCAGTCCACGATGCCCAGCACGCTGTCCCATGAGTCCTGGATGTCAGCATAGTTACGCCACAGGTTACAGATCTGACCCAGCTGAGTGTAGTTCACCTGAGAAACAACCACAGAATGATTAACATTAACAACATAATACAATTCCATATGTACAGTCAAACCAAGAATGATTCAGACACCAGATATAATGTTTTACTATAGTTCATTTATGTAAGTGAGGATAGCAAAATAAAGTAAACTGTGACATATTACACCCAAAAAGTCTTCATAAACATGTGAGTAACAGTAAAATTGGGACCAAAATGATTCAGACGCTTTGACCTGAGCATGTTTTGCTGAAGTGTTTTGTCTTTAATTGCTAACGCGACCTTTGACACCACAGACTGAACTAAATGAAGCTAAACTGGTATTATGTAATTGTGTAGTTAAATTTAACAGCTGATTGTAATGCATTACACACCTTTCTATCAAAGTTATCTGACATTATCAAGATGAATTTGTTCTGACACAGTTTAACTCTGAGTTCTTGTCATATTTTATTACCATTTTCTAAACTTTAGCGAATAAACTGATAATGTGAGAAAATGTTGAAGGTGTCTGAATACATTTTGGTTTGACTGTATATCCCACAATACCATGCTTCTAGTTGTATGGAGGACGAAACCTGCAAAAACCATAAATAAATATGCAAATAAATAAACAAATAAATAAATCCACAAAATTCTACATAAATAAATATGTAAATAAATACATAAATCCACATATTCCTGCATAAATATATAGGTAATTAAATGTGCAAGGAGAAAAATAATTAAATAAATAAAACGAATGTTGGGGGAATAAATTAAAAAAAAAAAAAAAAAAGAAAAAGAAATTATTTCCCCTAACATTCGTTTTATTTATTTAATTATTTTTCTCCACGCACATTTAATTATTTATATATTTACTTATGCAGGAATATGTGGATTTATGTATTTATTTGCACATTTATTTATATATTTATTTATGTAGAATTTTGTGGATTTATTTATTTATTGTTTTTGCAGGTTTCGTCCTCCATACTAGTTGTGGTTACTATAGTAAATCCATGGTAATACTTTTTAGTAATGCTTTTCAGTTAGGCAAACTGGTATCGACCTCTAACAAAATTTAGTTTGCGAAATAAATAGCGAGCAGTGCAACTCACTTTAGGAGGGAGACCGCCCTGGTAGGCGGGCCAACTGCAGGAGTAGCCAATGGGACGGCCTGTAGCATTGAGGGCCTTTGACATCATTGGGTAGCCTGTATTTAAATAATCACAAGATGAGATGAGATGATGAGAACAGGAGCACGGCCCATAGAAGTCTTAAAGCAAATCTTAAAAAGGACCTATTATTAGTTTCGTGAAGCTTTGCGAATCATTTGTTTCGAACCAGTGATTCGGAGCGAGCATCAAACTGCCAAAGTCACATGATTTCAGCAAACGAGGCTTCGGAACGTTTCGAAATTTCAGTGAACCTGTGTCTATGATTTTTACCTGATCTTGGATCAATTTTATTAGTTTGTAGACATTTAATGACACATTTGTATAATTAAACGTCTGCAGTTTAAAGGTGCAGTGTGTAAGTTTTAGCGGCATCTAGTGAGCGAATTGCAATCCCCCACCACTCACCCCTCCCTTTCGAAACACAGAGAAGCTACGGTGGCCAACACAGGACAAAAATGATCCTCATAAATACTACACACTGCACCTTTAAATCAAGCAAATTAACGCATATTATACAGTCACTTCATATTTAATGGTATTACATGATCTGTAAACTGCATTTAATAATTACTTCTTCAATAAAACACTTGCAATTGGTTTGTAAAAGGTGTTTTTTGCTTTATTTACACTGCGGGGGTCGTTTCGAGAGATTCAAAACAGTGAATAATTTTGCTAAACAATCGATTCAATTGAATCAAAGTTTTTGAAAAGTCTTGATGTGTGTTCTGGCTCTACTAGAGCAGGTTTTCCTGCTTGAATGTTGATCATTTCCCCATATTCTCCATTGTTGCGGCTCCTGTCTGTCAGTAACGCTCTGTTTAGTTTCTGTCTCTATGAAGCCCCGCCTTCTGAAAAGCACAATGTGCTCTGATTGGTCGGCTGGAGCAGTGTGTTGTGATTGGTCAATGGGAAATGTCCCACCCCTTACCATAACCGGCAGTTTCAACACACTACTAACTATCTCAAGGCCCCGCCCCTTTATTCTGCGTATGAATTATTTAAACGAGGAATATTGTGACGTGTTGGTTCTTGTACCTTGTTCCTGGTAGGTGGAGTTTGAGTAACACCCGTCCAGCTTGAGCATGTCGATGCCCCAGTCAGCAAACGTCTGGGCGTCTGTCTGGACTTTATCCAGAGTGGTTCCCGGATACCCGCCGCACGTGTGTGTGCCCATGTCTCCATAGATGCCTAGCTTTAACCCGCGGTCATGGATGTAATTCGCCAAATGAGGGATGCCATGTGGGAACCTGCAGATTGCACAATCACATGAGATGATGGTGGAATGCATCTATTATCAGGAGGTCAGAGGTCAGCACCTTTTGGGGTCGGCCTGCAGTCGGCCCTGATCGTCTCTCTTCATGGAGGACCAGCAGTCGTCGATGTTGATGTAGACGTATCCCAGCTCTCTCCAGCCGTCCTCTGACAGTCTGTCGGCCATGTCTGTGAACAGCGTCTCGCTGCAGGACATCAGGGATATGATTCTTCAGTCATTTATTTCTGCTTTATTTCAGTAAAGTATTAATATTAGCATATTAAAGTACAAATATTAGATGAAAAACTTCAACTAAAAGAAAGTCAGAAACGTTGCCTTGGCAATAAACTGTTGAAGCAGTAAAATTATTAACCTAAAAACAAATAAACTAACTAAAACTGAAATTAAAATTAATTAATTAAATCACTGACAAAAGCACACAAAAATATAAATATTAGATTTTAAACAAAATTTAAAACTGAAATTAAAATGGATTGTATAGTAACATACAAACCAATAAAAAAAACTGACAAAATAAACTAAAATGAAAATGAAAACAGAATATATAAATATGAATAAAAACTATAATAGTATATAAATAATATAATATTATATAAATAATACTGTATTCTAAAATATAATTATAATAATATAGTAATATTAAATAAATATAATATTTAAACTATACATATTTTTGTTAATTACAAAAAGCTGAAATAAAATTCAATATAAATATTAGATTAAAAAAAATTAACTAAATTCGAAATGTAAAATAAACTGAAATAAATTAAAGTTGAAGCAGTAAAATTTTTAACTGGAAATAAATAAAAACTGAAACTTAATTTAAAATAAATTAAACCTAAATAGTAATATTAACTAAAAGAACTGACAAAAATGATTACAAATAAACTAAAATTAAAATGAAAACAGAACATATCAATATTAATAAAAACTATAATAGTATATAAATAACACTCAAATATATTTTTGTTAAATGAAATGAAGCTAAAATAAAAAATAAAAAATTAGATGAAAAAAAACTTAAACTAAATGAAAATTATAAATGTTGCCTTGGCAATAAACTGAAATAAATTAAAGTTGACGCAGTAAAATTATTAACTGGAAATAAATAAAACAAACTAAAATTAAAATAAATGAAACCTAAATAGTAACATTAAAAAACATTAAAAAAACTGACAAAAGCACAATTTTTTTTTAAATAAACTAAAATTAAAATTAAAATAACATAAATATTAATAAAACTATAATAGTATATAAATAATATTATATAAATAATATTGTATTAAATATAATTATAATAATATAGTAATATTAAATAAATATAATATTTAAATAAGTATTTTTGTTAATTAAAAAAAGCTGAAATAAAATTAAATATAAATATTAGATAAAAAAAAATAATAAAATAAAAAAAAAACCTTAAACTAAATGAAAATTAGAAATGTAAAATAAACTGAAATAAATTAAAGTTGAAGCAGTAAAATTATTAACTGGAAATAAATAAAAACAGAAACTTAATTTAAAATAAATTAAACCTAAATAGTAATATTAACTAAAAGAACTGACAAAAGCACACACAATTATTAAAAATAAACAAGTTAAAATGAAAACAGAACATATCAATATAAAAACTATAATAGTATATAAATAAAACTATTTGTGTTAATTTAAAAAGCTGAAATAAAATTAAATATAACAAATATTATAAAATATACATAACAAAATTATTAAAAATTAAACAAAAACTATAATCTAAAAATAAAGGCTAATTGTGAGACTATATCAGTGAAGATCCGTGCCGCTGTACCTGATGCAGTTCTGCGGGTCGTCCTGACAGTCGGTGTCGCAACGGAACCGTTCCCATGCCAACCAGCCCATCGGCGGGGTCCTCATCAGACCGTTGTCCAGAGCCAGGGTGGCCGTGGAGAACGCCAGAACAAGAGTCAGTGCTGACCGCTGCATTTCTGAAGCAACATCATCCACACCATAATATTAACAGCTATTCTGAAGGCTTGACATTTTTAATAAACTTGTTTTCTAGTTTGAGTCTTCCTTGTGACGTGACAGGAAGTAAAAATGTCTCATGTCATTTTCTGTCATCACATTTATTTATATATAAGACAATAGTGACATTATTTAGATCAAGTCAGTTCAATGTCAAATATAATATCATAAGAAACTGTGTGATGTGATTCTGTTTTTCCAAATGTAGCAATTTTGTAAAAAAATGTAATTTGAATGTTTGACAGAGACACTGAAAACTAACACAAACACAACATTAATGTGTAATCAGAACATTTTAATTATATTTTGCATTAATAAAGCCTTATTTGAGCTTTGCAACGAGTTTAAATGTCTGTTGTAAGCATCATGAGAGAAACACCTGAACACACCTGTCAGTGTCACATGATTCACTGTCACCGGACACACACACACACACACACACACACAGAGGTAATTAATAAACCTCCTTAATAACCCTAACCTTAATAAACCTTCCACACATACTGGAACAAACAGCGATATTAATCTTATTTTTAATAACGCATCATCACAATAAATAAGTCTTTCTTTGACTTCCTGTTAGACACACTTCCTGCTAGAATGCACGACACGAATCTCTATATGCATCGCATAAATTACAGCCTATATAAATGAGGAATGGTTTAAATCTCCACATGCATCGATATTCTATGGATCTGCATTAATCAGATTAATGAGAATAGAGTAAAAACTTGAATGAAATGATGCACGTGTGAGTGATTATGGTTTCATCACTCACCGGATCCGGATCTTCGATCTTCTCTCAAATATCAGTGCTGTCTGTGAGCGGATCGGTTCGATTCGGTTCTGCTGCTGGAAACAGCTCTCTCTCTCTCTCTCCTTTTGTGTGTGTGTGTGTGTGTTTGATCCAGCCGGTCATGTGACCGCATTCATATCATGTGACGCAGCTTCAGCTGACCTCAGACATGAGGAAGTTCCACATACATACATTAAAGTTTATTTCACTTTTAAGCAAAATTGTTGTGATTTTAAAAGGAAAATCAAATAAACTATTAGAGCCTGTAATATTATTAAAGTCCCCATGAAATCAAAATCGACAGTGCTTATTTTTTTATGAATTATTGCAATATTTAGGCTATTTTTAAATGATTTATCTGATATCCTCGTAGTCTTGAATCAAAATAACTTCCCTTCTTGCAGAAAAATCTCTTTAGAGATGGTCGTATAGAGCGCAACAGTCGGTTCCGGAAGTAAAAATTCTATTCATATTTTTAATGAGCTACGAGGTTGTTAATCAATATTTGCTTCTGTTGAAGCCATCAGCCTGCTTTATTTTCAGCTTATTTTTTTTAAATAATTGTGTTTAACAGCGGAATTCCTGGTGAAAAACTACATTACCCATAATGCTGTACAGAAAATTACACCAATCAGAGAGTCGAAAAAAATCAACACGCACCAAAATAGCTCCTCCCCATGAAGCACTGCGAAATCGTGTCGATCTCTCTACGCTAAATAAGTAGTTTTATATTTCTCCATTTTTAATTTGATTATGCTATTTGCAATGCTTAATGGGATTGTAGTTCTTTACCTCGCTAAAGCCGTTAAATTCACAGTCTTTTTGTCTGATTTTCAGAAACTTTTTTTGCTTCAAATCAAAGTTTGTAGTGTTGCGATTCTCCTCATAGCTGATTGGCTTATAACTCTTTAACAAAGACTTTTTTTTAAAAAAAAACCCTATGTGAGAAATGAATGGAAAATACACCGATCAGGCATAACATAAGGATTTGAACGAGTTTGACAAGGGCCAAATTGTGATGGCTAGACGACTGGGTCAGAGCATCTCCAAAACTGCAGCTCTTGTGGGGTGTTCCCGGTCTGCAGTGGTCAGTATCTATCAAAAGTGCTCCAAGGAAGGAACAGTGGTGAACCGGCGACAGGGTCATGGGCGGCCAAGGCTCATTGATGCACGTGGGGAGTGAAGGCTGGCCCGTGTGGTCTGATCAAACAGACGAGCTACTGGAGCTCAAATTGCTCAAGAAGTTATGAAGTTTCAGCAGGATAATGTGCCCTGCCACAAAGCAAAAATGATTCAGGAATGGTTTGAGGAGCACAACAATGAGTTTGAGGTGTTGACTTGGCCTCCAAATTCCCCAGATCTCAATCCAATCGAGCATCTGTGGGATGTGCTGAACAAACAAGTCCGATCCATGGAGGCAACTTGCAGGACTTAAAGGCAACTTACGGGACTTAAAGGATCTGCTGCTAACATCTTAGTGCCAGATACCACAGCACACCTTCATGGGTCTAGTGGAGTCCATGCCTCGACGGGTCAGGGCAAAAGGGGGACCAACACAATATTAGGAAGGTGGTCATAATGTTATGCCTGATTGGTGTATACTTCCGGAACCAGCGCTGCTGAAAAAGGGGGCGGGGACTAATGCACTGTTATTGGGAGATACGAGGGTCCATGGCTCAACTACTGGATAGAGTGTAACGGCCAACTTCGATAACCAATCATATTACAGCCTTGACATCATTGAATCTCATACAACAGTAAATCACTGTTTGCGGATACCATAGAAACGAATGAGAAGTGCAGTAAACTGAATCATACCTGTCACACAATTGTCTGTGTAAACTCTAAAAATAGATCAATCCAAAAAGAATGTTTAAGAGCAAATATGTTGAAGATTAGCCAAATGATAACCAGTTTTCCAACAAAAGCGTAGTGAAGCCTCTCCTCCATTGACACCCATTAAAAAAAACAGCCTTGTCTCCTTCCGCAGTTTCACGCTATTGGAGGCTTGCCTTTGATCTCGTGTTTACTGGCGCGAGGGCGGGGCAACCACTCACTCACATGAGATCCACCAATAGCAAACCACAACCATCCAATCAAGACACAATGAAGCCCCGCCCCACATTTGTTCTTGTTCCAGAAGCCGTTTCACTCGTATACGGCACAATAGGAGAGTAAAGACTACCTCAACTTTCTTTTCATGCTGACATTAAGCAACAGAGTCCAGTTGATCTAGAATAACTTGATTTACAATCAAGCACTGCCATACAGAACCATAAACACGGAGCAACACACACACATAAAGGAAACAACACGTTACACACAGTATAATCTCTTTTTTATTACAAGATGAGCTTGAACAGTTCTCCACCCGATGCTAATTTGCACATGGTTCTTTTCCAAAGGTCCCTGTAGATTTGGAGAAATCCTAGCGTTTGCTCAGTACACTATTATACAGAAACGTCTCAGAGAGGGACTCGCCGTCAGGTAAAACACAAACATCAGCACACGGAAAACAGAAAATATGCTCGTAAAACAGCAAAGGTGGTTCGTAGAGACGCTGCTCGCTCTCGGCTGGATGGACGTGCATATATGTCTGGGGCGCCTAATGCGCGGCCTTCCCGTTTAACCTACGTCAGCATCAGACACACCAATATAAAGATTTACTACAAAATTTGTCTGTACAAAAACTGCTTTTCTCTTTATTTTTATTTTTTTTCACTTGTTTATAAATCTCCGTTGAATGACAGACAAAGTCGAGTTGCCTGTGACAGACAGAATGGACGCTAGTAGAAAGTTTTTCTAGAAAAGTTGAAGTTTATCTAAACGACAGAACTTTGGCTTGAGTCGTTGATCATCATGACACAGAGCGTAAACGCGGCTGCGTCCCAAATCGCATACTCTCTCTTGAGTAGGTACTTATTTTGAATATGTAATTACTATATAGTATAGTCTATATAGTATGAATGTGATCCGGACGTACTGCATCCGCCATTCATAAATCCTCTCCCGTGTCCATCTTATGCACACTTCACACTTTGTATGCCAACTACTGTGAATTCGGACATACTTACTTTGTCACATACTGTTTTTTGCCTACTATATAGTAGGGAATATGCGATTTCGGACGCAGCCCGTGACATACAGTACAACTGACGGACATTGTTTCTAGGATTTTATTGGTGCCTTCAAGTCAGTGTTCATGCTGCACGAGATGAAGGCCGTCACAATGGCGTATCAAGCAGGATTTTCTTCGAGCTCCAGCGCCGTTGGTTTAAAGAATTGGCAGTAATTAATTTCTTTGTTTACAACGTTTTGCGTCCCAGCTTTAGCCGTCTAATGCTCTTCATTTTCTTGCATTGGTGCTAAAAAGCTTCCTGTATTTGTCAGTGAGTGAAAAAGAAAGAAATTGTTCAAAGCATTCATTTCTTTCACGCACATCAGATCATAATTAAAACTTTTGGCATGTAACGGAGCGCAATTCCTAACATTCCAGGAACGTTCTTTCGGTGTTGTATTTTGTGTCACAAACGTTCCTAAAACATTGCAGGAAGGTTTTAGTGTGACAAAACTAATAAGAACTCATACAGAACGTTATATAATGGTTACAGGAACGTTCCCAGAGCGTTTTTGTTCGTGGTCGCTCTCTTAAGCTTCTATTTTGTGTAACAAACGTTCTAAAAACATTGCGGGAAGGTTTTAGTGAGACAAAACTAATAAGAACTTTCTCTAATGGTTATGGAGACCCGCACATGACATGCAGGAAAAAACTAGTAGGCTAAATCATGCGCACTATTTATAAATCGTGGGAACGAAGTAGTAAATCGTGCACATGATTTCCTTTTTTCTTGCACATCATGAGCGGGGCTCCATACAAGGTTGTGTCACAAACGTTCTCAGAACATTGCAGGAAGGTTTTTGTTAGACAAAACTAATAAGAACTTTCTCTAATAGTTATTTTTACTTTTTTATAACAAAAAACTAACGTTCCAGGAACGTTCTCTCAAGGTTGTATCACAAGCGTTCTAAAAACACTGCAGGAGAGTTTCTGTGTGACAAAACTAATAAGAACTCAAACAAGATGTTATATAATGGTTACAGGAACGTTCCTAGTACGTTATTTTTGTTTGTGGTTATGTTCTCTTAAGGTTCTATTTTGTGTAACAAACGTTCTCAGAACATTGCAGGAAGGTTTTTGTGTGACAAAACTAATAAGAATTTTCTCTAATGATTATTTTGGCTTTTTATAACCAAAAACTAACGTTCCAGGAACGTTCTCTCAAGGTTGTGAGGCACAAACGTTCTAAAAACATTGCAGGAAGGTTTTCATGTGGCAAAACTAATAAGAACTCATACAGAACGTTATATAATGGTTACAGGAACGTTCCCAGAACGTTTTGTTTGTTGTTTGTTTTTGGTTATGTTCTCTTAAGGTTCTATTTTGTCTAACACATTCTATTCTCTACTGGTTATTTTTAGTTTTATAATCAAAAAGTAACGTTCTCTCAAGGTTGTGAGGCACAAACGTTCTCAGAACATTGCAGGAAGGTTTTTGTGAGACAAAACTAATAAGAATTTTCTCTAATGGTTATTTTTACTTTTTTATAACCAAAAACTAACGTTCTGAGAACGTCAAAACTAATAAGAACTCATACAGAACGTTATATAATGGTTACAGGAACGTTCCCAGAACGTTTGTGGTTATGTTCTCTTAAGGTTCTATTTTGTCTAACACATTCTAATTCACATTCTATTCTCTAATGGTTATTTTTATAACCAAAAACTAACGTTCCGAGAACGTTCTCTCAAGGTTGTCACAAACGTTCTCAGAACATTGCGGGGAGGTTTTTGTGTGACAGAACTAATAAGAACTTTCTCTAATGATTATTTTGACTTTTTATAACCAAAAACTAACGTTCCAGGAACGTTCTGGGAACCCGTCGTGAGCAGGAGTTCATCAGGCGCTCTTGAAGGCAGCAATAAAGGCAGCACATGATCATTTCTCTGGAGTGATGTGAGCATCAAAACTGATCCGTTTAAAACATTTACTTCGTGTCACAGCATCCTACATGTCTTTCACAGAGAAAACCGAGATAAGCAACACAGAATGAGAACAATGTAGCGCCGAACGTCCAGCAGGACAGAGAGAGACGAACGTCTCTGGTGTTCGGGACTCAAGACACAAGCCGATAACCGAATGCCGCTCTGTGAGGGGATGTGGTTCTGAATCGCTCACGTATCCGGATTTCCACAGGAAACATCTTTGTGTCCGTCGTTTGGACGAGAGTTACAGGAGAGTCCCGCAGGATCTGGAGGCTTTGAGTCCTCGCTCACGCCATGGTCTCTTTCCCCGGGAGCCTCCTGTCGTTAAAGGTGTGCATGTTAATGACCTCCTCTGTTTTGACGATGGCGGGCGGCTGAGGTTTCTGTTTCCGCCGCCGCTGGCATTTCAGAGACACCCTGAGCTCCTCCACCATCGCACTGCAGAACGAACGCTACGACAGAGAAGATCAACACTTCAGTCAGACAAGCCTCCTGTACCAACTGTATTCATTATTATAGTTATTTTGTTTTATTTTCAGTGAATAATGACTTAAATATTAATTTTTAAGGGGGCTATTCTTAAATCTAATAGCTATAATTTTAAAAGAATGTGTATTTACATTTCTGTAACCGTGATTAAATAAATATAAATATAAAATACACAAACAAACAAATAAATTAATTAATATAAAAAACAAGTCAATAATTAAATAAATCCAAAACAGGTAATGCACAAATAAGTAAATAAAAACAAGAAAATAATTTTATTTAAAAACAGGTAAATACACTAATAAATAAATGAATAAAGAAATTAATTAATAAATTAAGTAATATAAAAACAAGTAAATAAACAAAAAATAAATATAAAAGCAGGTAAGTATACAAATAAATAGATAAATAAATAAAACAAGAAAATAATTAAATATAAAAACAGGTAAATACACAAACAAATGAATAAATATAAAAATACAAGTAAATAACTAAATCGTTAAATTAAATAATTATAAAAACAGGTCATTATAGAAATAGACAAATAAATAAATAAAAACAAGAAAATAATTAAATAAATAATAAATATTAAGAATAATTAATATAAAAACAAGTAAACCCATAAAGTAACAATTAAATAAATATAAAAAACAAGTAAATAATTAAATAGAAAAAGAGGTAAATTCACAAATAACTTATGCAAAAATAAATAAATAAACAGGTAAATTAATTAATATAAAAACGAGTAAACTAACAATTAAATAAATATAAACAAGTAAATAATTAAATATAAAAAGAGGTAAATACACAAATACAAAAATAAATAAATAAATGAATAAAGGTAAATTAATTAATTATTATAAAAAACACAAATAAATAAATGTAAAAAACCAAGTAAATTATTAAATAAATATAAAAAGAGGTCAACTAAATACACAAATACAAAGACAAATAAATAAATCAACAGGTAAATTAATTAATTAATTCATATAAAAACAAGTAAATACACAAACTAACAATTACCTAAATATAAAACAACTACATAAATAAATATAAAAAACAAGTAAATAATTAAATATAAAAATAGGTAAATTCACAAATACAAAAATAAATAAATAAAGGTAAATTAATTAATTATTATAAAAAAACAAATAAATAAATGTAAAAAAACAAGTAAATAATTAAATAAATATAAAAAGAGGTAAACTAAATACACAAATAAAAAAATAAACAGGTAAATTAATTAATTAATTAATATAAAAACAAATAAATACTCAAACAAACATTAAATAAATAAATTAATAAAATAAGAGACAAGTCTAAATGATTTTCTGTGCTACTCAAGGTGACGACACATGCTGATGAACATCCTTCAGTCCTCATTTAAAAATGAATATAAGAACAAGTAATAAACTATGAAATAAATAAACGGGTACCTTCTGGATCTGAGCGTTCTGCCTGGACTTGTAGAGCACCTCGCCGACGGCCACGAACACGGACAGCACCAGGCCGGCGGCCAGGACGATGAAGATGCCGCCGATGTTCTGCACGCCGAGCGCACTGGCCTCTTTACTCTCCTCCTCCGGACAGCCGTTCCCTCGCCACCACTTCTCCTTCATCATGTGCAGCTTGCCCTCCTCCTGCAGCTGCAGGATGGCGATGGTGATCTTGTCTCGATACGGGGAGCCTGCGGGAGGGAGACGGATGAAACTCAGCTTCAAACCATGACAAAACTCATTACAACTCATACAGGAACCGAAAATTGTTAGCTGGGACAAAAAAAACCCCTTTTAATTTATGAAATTCAGTTGTAAAATCTAAATCTTAGGTTATTTTGTTTCATTTTCAATGAATAATGGCTTAAATATTAGTCTGTACCTTGAATAAATCAAACACAATATTCATTTTTGGGGAAACTATTCTTAAATTTCATGGCTATAAACGAATATGTATTTTTTTTAAATTGTGTTGTCATGTTTACTTCAATTGTCAGTTTCTATCTGTAACCACAAATGTATTTATTATATTAAATAAATAAAGTAAAATCACAAATAAATAAATAAACAAATATAAAATAAATAAACAAATAACTATTAAAAACAAGTAACTAAAAAAATAAATATAAAAAACAAGTACATACGAAATTAATGAATTAATTAAATATAAAACAGGTAAATATACAAATAAATAAACATAAAACAAGTTAATACGCAAACATAAATAAATAAATAAGATTAATTAATTAATATAAACAAGTAAATACATAAATAAATAAACAAATATAAAAACAAACACACAAATAAATAAATAAATAAATATAAAATAAGTACATACACAATTAATTAATTAAACATAAAACAGGCAAATAGACAAATAAATAAATAAAATAAAAACAAATATATATGCAAACACATTAATAAAAAATTAATTAATTAATATAAAAACAAGAGAATACATAAATAAATAAACAAATATAAAAACAAACACACAAATAAATAAATAAATAAATAAATAAATATAAAATAAGTACATACACAATTAATTAATTAAACATAAAACAGGTAAATAGACAAATAAATAAAAATAAATAAATATAAAAACAAGTAAATACGCAAACACATGAATAAATAGATTAATTATGTAATATAAAAACAAGTAAATACATAAAAAAAAAAAAAAAATGTATTAAAAATACACAAATAAATAAATAAATATTAAAAACAAGTAACCAAAAATAAATATGAAAACAAGTAATTACAAAAAAATAAATAAGGGGTGAGTGTAAATGATTTTCAGTGCTAATCACCATAATGACAGGAATGCTGCAGAACATCCTCTACTTCAGTCCTCATGTTCTCCACGCTTCAAGGATCATTACATGAGATGTATTATTTCATCAAAGCATTGATGTTATTCCAGGAATGATGTTGTGTCCTCCGGTGGATCAGTGTCCCGCAGGACGAGCGGCAGTGAGTCAGATGTGAAGCGCAGCGGGACGCGTCAGATCAAAGGCGTGTGGATCGTGAACACCCGGCGCTCGGCTGTCAGACGCGTTTCAACGCCTATCAGCCTCCGAACACAGATCCTGAATTATGGAGCGTGTTCGCGTGTCATACGAGTCTGAAACGTGTGCGTTTAACAGGATTACCCAGATGGGAGTGGGAAGAGGATTTGCACAGATAAAGATGAATAAATATTTCCTTTTTTATGTTCTCCACCCCCACAGACCTCCTTTCAGATATTAATGTTTATAAAGCCTCAGATCATCTGCTGTCGAAGAGGAGACTCATGGGAAATGAAACTAGTTTAATAGACACTCATCATACAGAAGATGGAGATCTTATTTTTGTTTTGTGTGTTTTGGTATACTGGCCACATTTTTGAGAATATATTAATCAGTATATATATATATATATACACACACACCGATCAGGCATAACATTATGACAGGTGAAGTGAATAACACAGATGATCTCTTCACCACGGCACCTGTTAGTGGGTGGGATATATTAGGCAGCAAGTGAACATTTTGTCCTCAAAGTTGATGTGTTAGAAGCAGGAAAAATGGGCAAGCGTAAGGATTTGAGCGAGTTTGACAAGGGCCAAATTGTGATGGCTAGACGACTGGGTCAGAGCATCTCCAAAACTGCAGCTCTTGTGGGGTGTTCCCGGTCTACAGTGGTCAGTATCTATCAAAAGTGCTCCAAGGAAGGAACAGTGGTGAACCGGCGACAGGGTCATGGGCGGCCAAGGCTCATTGATGCACGTGGGGAGCGAAGGCTGGCCCGTGTGGTCCGATCAAACAGACGAGCTACTCAAATTGCTCAAGAAGTTAATGCTGGTTCTGATAGAAAGGTGTCAGAATACACAGTGCATCGCAGTTTGTTGCGTATGGAGCTGCATAGCCGCAGACCAGTCAGGGTGCCCATGCTGACCCCTGTCCACCGCCGAAAGCGCCAACAGTGGGCACGTGAGCATCAGAACTGGACCACGGAGCAATGGAAGAAGGTGGCCTGGTCTGATGAATCATGGTTTCTTTTACATCACGTGGATGGCTGGGTGTGTGTGCGTCACTTACCTGGGGAACACATGGCACCAGGATGCACTATGGGAAGAAGGCAAGCCGGCGGAGGCAGTGATGCTCTGGGCAATGTTCTGCTGGGAAACCTTGGGTCCTGCCATCCATGTGGATGTTACTTTGAAACGTTCCACCTACCTAAGCATTGTTGCAGACCATGTACACCCTTTCATGGAAACGGTATTCCCTGGTGGCTGTGGCTCTTTTAGCAGGATAATGCGCCTGCCACAAAGCAAAAATGGTTCATGGTTCAGATCTCAATCCAATCGAGCATCTGTGGGATGTGCTGAACACTAGTCCGATCCATGGAGGCCCCACCTCGCAACGTACAGGACTTGACAAGGATCTGCTGCTAACATCTTGGTGCCAGATACCACAGCACACCTTCAGGGGTCTAGTGGAGTCCATGCCTCGACGGGTCAGGGCTGTTTTGGCAGCAAAAGGAGGACCAACACAATATTAGGAAGGTGGTTATAATGTTATGCCTGATCGGTGTGTATATATATATATATATACACTGTGAAAAATTTCATCTGGTAAAAACTAGTAGCTGTGGTTGCTAGAAATTCACTGTAAAAATACTGCAGCAATGTTTCCAATTTTACAGGATAACTTTATTTATAACTTTATAAAAATCCAGCGTTTCTTCAAGTGCTTGTGAAACCCTTCAGGTCTCTGTCATTAGAGATCGCCATGGTGACAGGTTTGTGATGATGATGGGATGGCGATGTGAGTCTAATAACAGTGTCACGGCTGCATTACCCATGGGCGTTCCCACGCCGTACGCCTTGGAGTCGATAAGGCCTCCGACCTGCGTGAGGTTACAGTTGCGCTGGGTGACGAACTCGATGGCCGTCGACTCCATCAGGAAGGCGTAATCGGACGTCAGCACTCGATGGATTCCCTCCTCCACGCTCTTCACTATCACAGACTGACGACGGCTGTTCATGAACTCCCACATCTTGTCGTACGTGGAGATCTTGGTTTTCTACAGCAGCAGAGACACACAGAGATGCTGTTTGTCTGGTTTTTTTCTTTTGAACATTACGTTGTAACAGTTAATACTCAGAAATATTATCCATATACTGACGCTATTCTGATGAATTTTGCAACACTGACTCTGATATTCAACTGAATTGAGCTGAATGACACTTTGTGTTGTAGAGCTGCTTTATAACTTAATTGAATGTTTCATAATAGATGAATTTTGCACCATCAACACTGTTATTGAAATGAATCAAAATTGAACTCAGTTAATCTGAATGATGGCACTATTGTCTTCTGTAGAGATGCTTCATTGCTGAATTGAATGTTTCATAATTTATGAATTTTGCAACATTATAAATCTGTTTAAATCTACTTTGAAACAATCTGTACTGTATAAAGCGCTATAGAAATGAATGTGAATCTCCACTCGCAGCACCTTAAAGAAAGTCATGGTGGCGCCGTCCTCCACCACGCCGTAGAGGATCTTGGTTTGCTTGGCCAGATCGTCCGCCGAGTCGATGGGCGACTCCATGCGCTCCACAGTCAGGAAGGCGGCCAGGTTTGCCGTGTAGGAGGAAATGATGATGAGCGTGAAGAACCACCAGATTCCTCCGACGATCCTGGTGGACAGGGCCTTCGGCATGAGCTCCGACCCTGAGGAGAGACCAGAGCCATTTACACCAGATAACCTCGACCGAACGCAACTTCCCTCTGTGTGTGTGTGTGTGTGCAGCTCTGCTCCAGCAGGAGGCGCTGTGCCGCTGAGCCGAGGGACTGTGTGTGTGTGTGTGTGTGTGTAGCTCTGCTCCAGCAGGAGGCGCTGTGCCACTGAGCCGAGGGACTGTGTGTGTGTGTGTGAGAGTGTGTGTAGATCTGCTCCAGCAGGAGGCACTGTGGAGTGAGCCGAGGGACTGTGTGTGTGTGTGTGTGTGTGTGTGTGTGTAGCTCTGCTCCAGCAGGAGGCACTGTGCCACTGAGCCGAGGGACTGTGTGTGTGTGTGTGTGTGTGTGTGTGTGTGTGTAGCCCTACTCCAGCAGGAGGCGCTGTCTCGCTGAGCCGAGGGACTGTGTGTGTGTGTGTGAGGCGCTGTGGAGTGAGCTGAGGGACTGTGTGTGTGTGTGTGTGTGTGTGTGTGTGTGTGTGTGTGTGTGAGGCGCTGTGGAGTGAGGAGGGACTGTGTGTGTGTGTGTGTGTGTAGCCCTGCTCCAGCAGGAGGTGCTGTGTTGCTGAGCTGAGGGACTGTGTGTGTGTGTGTGTGTGTGTGTGTGTGTGAGGCGCTGTGGAGTGAGCAGTGGGTCTGTGTGCGTGTGTGTGTGTGTGAGGAGCTGTGGAGTGAGCCGAGGGTCTGTGTGCGTGTGTGTGAGGCGCTGTGGAGTGAGCCGAGGGACTGTGTGCGTGTGTGTGTGTGTGTGAAGTGAGCCGAGGGTGTGTGTGCGAGACGCTGTGGAGTAAGCCGAGGGTGTGTGTGCGTGTGTGTGTGAGGCGCTGTGGAGTGAGCCGGGGGTCTGTGTGCGTGTGTGTGTGTGTGAGGCGCTGTGGAGTGAGCCGAGGGTCTGTGTGCGTGTGTGTGCGTGAGGCTCTGTGGAGTGAGCCGAGGGTCTGTGTGCGTGTGTGTGTGTGTGAGGCGCTGTGGAGTGAGCCGAGGGACTCACCTTGTCGCATGAGAGCTCCGACACCAAACCAGAAGCTGTTGAGCAGCGTGAAGTTATTCTCCACCACGTCCGAGTCGGGGTTGCAGGGGTGAGGGTTATACCACTCGTACGGACTGAACCTGAGAGCACAAACTGACGCATTTACTGTCACAGCACACACACACACACACACAGTCTCTCACATTAACACACTGATGATCAACACACAGAGCAAACATTAAGATACTTAAGGCAAGACACGACAGTACATGCACTGCTTGACTGGTGGACAGAAAACATCCAAAACACACATTTAAGTGTTTATTTTATTGCACTTGATCTTTAAATCTCCTTGTAGATCATTTACATGCAATCCAACCTGCCCGTCATGACGTCTCCAGCTGAACGCTAATCAAATACCAACACATTCTGCTCAGATTCTCGTTATATCCGCTGCTACATTTACAGCGTTTCTGATCAACTCGTCAAGAGCCACAGAAACCTCACAGAGCGTCAATAATTGATCATTTTCTGATCTACTGATGCAGTTTTTAGTCAAACAAATCATGCATCTGATCTGAAACATGGTTTTCCTGTATGCCATTGTGTGTGTGTGTGTGTGTGTGTGTGTGTGTGTGTGTGTAGTTCTGATTCCCAGACTGTAGCTGGCAGGTAAGGTCACAGCATCACAGAAGTGCACATGTTCAGAATAATAAAAAGCCTCTGTGTGTGTGTGTATGTGTGTGAGTGTGTTGAGATGTGTGAGTGTGTTGCAGTGTGTGTGTGTGTGTGAGTGTGTTGTAATGTGTGTGTGTGTGTGTGAGTGAGTGAGTGAGTGCGTTGCAGTGTGTGTGTGTGAGTTTATGTTGAGGTGTGTGTGTGTTGTAGTGTGAGTGTATGTTGAGGTGTGTGTGTGTGTGTTGTAGTGTGTGTGAGTGTATGTTGAGGTGTGTGTGTGTTGTAGTGAGTGTGTGTGTGTGAGTGTATGTTGAGTGTGTCTGTGTGTGTGTGTGTGTGTGTGAATGTATGTTGTAGTGTGTGAGTGTGTGAGAGTGTGTGTTGTAGTGTGTGGGTGTGTGTGTTTGTGTGTTGGAGTGTGTGTGTGAGTGTGTGTGTGTGAGAGTGTATGTTGAGGTGTGTGAGTGTGTTGTAGTTTGTTTTATAGTGTGTGTCTGTGTGTGTGTGTGTGTGTGTGTGTGTTGTAGTGTGTGCGTGTGCGAGTGTGTGTACTGAATGTGAACAGCGAGTGTACGTTATAGTGTGTGTGTGTGTGTTGTAGTGTGTGTGTGTGTGAGTGTATGTTGAGGTGTGTGAGTGTGTTGTAGTTTGTGTTATAGTGTGTGTGTGTTGTAGTGTGTGCACGAGTGTGTGAGTGTGTGTACTGAATGTGAACAGTGGGTGGTACAGACAGAAAAGTGTTCATGTTCATATATTAATATAAATATATTGACTGTAAATAATGTTGTGCGGTGTGTGTATATCACACGTGTGTGCTGGTGTGAAGCTTCAGGGACGTCTATATGAGGAACTGGGAAACTCTGTGTGTGTTTAGAGGTAAACTGGGGCTTTTCTAATCAATCCAGCAGCTGAAAAGCCAATATTCCAAGCAGAGCAGAAACACACTTCTGGTTCAACATCACAAATAAATCTGAAATCCAGAGGAAACTTACCCAGAATGCCTCACAAACACACTGACTGAGCATATTCCAAACTAACTTAGGTGACAGTCGTGGCTTTCATTCGTATCGTCTCGCCGGTAACACTACACATCGACGCTGAGCGTAAAACATCCGGGGCTTTTGAAGCGCATCAGCGTCCCGGAGGTCTTGAGATCAGCGTGTGTTTTGATTTAATTCATGTCGCGAGACCCGTGAGATGTGGCCGGTAGGACAGATATTACAGCGAGAGAGACAGATATTAGAGGATGAAGGTAGAAAGTAAGTGAGCAAGTAATTATGGGATATCCAGAGGGGTTTAACAGAACATCAGAGACACGAGGAGCTGGAGCTCAAGCGCAGGAAACGAGAATAATGACTGAGAATAAACACCAGATTCATCACATCATTTCACTTTGGTTTAAAGTAAAACTGAACATTTTATTGTATATATTATATATTGTATATACAATATTGCATATATATTTAACCTCCGTTGTGGGAGAAAAAAAATTATAATGTCAGTGATAATTTTTTTCTTGCCACTAAATATAACAACATCAACATTAAATAATGTGGTGCAGCAATTATATTTATACTTTATATATTTTTTTATTTTTCTTGCCACTTAATATAAAAATATTTATTGTAAATGATGTAGTTAAAGAGGTGTGTAAACTCGCAAGTACGATGGCAGATGACGTTTTTTGCTCTGGTCCCCTCCCCGTTAAAAGGAGTGATGAGATACTTAGCAGACTATCATCACTCAATGGCTGGTTGTCTAAGTGGTGTCCGCAAAATAACAGGGTTCATAGACAATTGGAAAAGCTTTTGGGGCAGACCTGACCTGTTGAAAAAAGATGGTATTCATTCTTCCTGGGATGGTGCCGCTCTTCTCTCTAGTAATTTGGCACATAGTCTCAGAGCTAAACCTTGACTAACTGGGGCCCAGGTCAGGAAGCAGATGGACTGGCTTACCCGACCGCCTGCTAGCTGTCTCACGTCACAGAAGTCAGATAAATCCCAGCACATAGAGACTCTTTCACCTAGATATTATCACATAGAGACTGTGTCTGTTCCACGAATTAGTAAATACAAAACACCATCAAAACCATTCAACGGTAAAAATTGAATTGATGTCCAACAAATAAACAACAGATATAATACAGATGATCAAATGATAAAGCTCGGGCTGCTGAATATTCGATCCCTTTCCTCAAAAGCGCTTATTGTTAATGATATGATTACAGATCATAACCTAGATGTGCTGTGTTTGACAGAAACCTGGCTAAAACCTGACGATTACATTACTTTAAATGAGTCCACCCCCCAAGATTATTGTTATAAACACGAGCCGCGTCTGAAAGGTAAAGGGGGAGGTGTTGCTGTAATTTATAATAATATCTTCGGTATTACTCACAAGTCTAGTTTCAAATATAATTCCTTTGAAGTTTTGGTGCTTTATGTAACGTTATGTAGTGAAATTGATAAATCCCGTTTGACATTTGTGCTGGCTACTGTATACAGGCCTCCAGGGCACCATACAGACTTTACCAGAGAATTTGCTGATTTTCTATCAGAGTTAGTACTGGCTGCAGATAAAGTCCTAATTGTTGGTGATTTTAATATCCATGTAGACAATGAAAAAGACGCATTGGGATTGTATTTAGAGACATTCTAAACTCTATTGGAGTAAGGCAACACGTGTCAGGACCCACTCATCGCTGTAATCATACTTTAGACCTAATACTGTCACATGGAATAAATGTTGATACCATTGAAATTCTGCAGCAGAGCGATGACATCTCAGATCATTACCTAGTATCATGTACACTTAATTTAGCAAAGGCTGCAAAGCCGTCCCCTCGCTTTAAATATGGCAGGACTATCACTGCTGCGACTAAAGATTTCTTTGTAAGTAATCTTCCTCATCAGTTTCATCTCCTCAGCATCCCAGATAGCCTAGAGGAACTCGATGTTGCAACAGAAACTATTGACTCTCTCTTTTCCAGCACTTTAGACACAGTTGCTCCCCGGCGCTTAAAGAAGATTAAAGAAAATAGTCCAACGCCGTGGTACAACGAGCACACCCGGGCCCTTAAAACAGCAGCCAGAAAAATGGAGCACAGCTGGAAGAAAACAAAACTAGAAGTTTTTCGCATTTCGTGGAAAGAGAGCATGATTGCATACAGAAAGGCCCTAAAAACTGCTAGATCTGCTTATTTCTCGACTCTCTTCGAAGAAAACAAACACAACCCTAGGTATTTATTCGATACAGTGGCTAAATTAACCAAAGATAAAGCTTCACCTTCTGATGTTTGTACAGCACAGCAGTAATGACTTTATGAACTTCTTTACTTGTAAGATTGATAATATTAGGGAAAAAATTATAACCATGCAGCCGTCTACTACAGTATCACATCAGACAGTGCATTGTAGTATCACTGAGGAAAAATTACATTCATTCACTGCTATAGGAGAAGAAGAATTGGCTAAACTCGTTAAATCATCAAAATCAACAACATGTATGCTCGACCCCATACCGACTAAACTACTAAAAGAGATGCTTCCAGAGATCATAGATCCTCTCCTTAATATCATTAATTCATCCTTGACATTAGGATATGTACCGAAAACTTTTAAGTTGGCTATTATTAAACCACTTATTAAAAAAACGCAACTTGATCCTACAAAATTAGTCAATTACAGGCCAATCTCAAATCTACCCTTTCTGTCAAAAATACTAGAAAAGGCAGTGTCCTCACAATTATGCTCCTTTTTAGAAAGAAATCTGTGAGGATTTCCAGTCAGGATTTAGACCGTATCATAGTACTGAGACTGCTCTCATTAGAGTTACAAATGATTTACTCTTATCATCCGATCGTGGTTGTATCTCTCTGTTAGTGTTACTCGATCTTAGCGCTGCATTTGATACTATCGACCACAACATTCTTTTGAATAGACTCGAAAATTATGTTGGCATTAGTGGAATTTCATTGGCATGGTTTAAATCATACTTATCTGACCGTTATCAGTTTGTAGCAGTAAATGAAGAGATGTCACACCGATCACAAGTTCAGTATGGAGTACCGCAGGGCTCAGTGCTAGGACCGTTGCTTTTCACCCTGTACATGCTACCACTGGGAGATATTATTAGGAAGCATGGCGTTAATTTTCATTGTTATGCTGACGATACTCAGCTCTATATTTCTTCATGCCCTGACGAAACTTACCGATTCACAAGATTAACGGAATGCATAGCTGATATAAAAAATTGGATGACTAGTAATTTCCTGCAACTTAATTCAGAAAAAACTGAATTTTTAATCATTGGACAAAAAAACTCCACAAGTAGTAACCTAGAATACTGTCTAACACTCGATGGCTGCTCTGTCAAGTCCTCGTCGTCAGTTAGGAACCTGGGTGTGCTCTTTGATACCAATCTCTCATTTGAAAGCCACGTTTCTAGCATCTGTAAAACTGCATTCTACCATCTTAAAAATATATCTAAATTACGGCACATGCTTTCAATGCAAAATGCTGAACAGTTAGTTCATGCGTTCATGACCTCAAGGCTAGATTATTGTAATGCTCTACTGGGTGGTTGCCCTGCTCGCTTAATAAATAAACTGCAGCTTGTCCAAAACGCAGCAGCTAGAGTTCTTACTAGGGAAATATGACCATATTATCCCGGTTCTGGCAACACTGCACTGGCTCCCTACATCGTATACATTTTAAAATCTTGCTGATTACTTACAAAGCACTAAATTGTCCAGCGCCCCAGTACTTGAGCGAGCTCTTAACGCATTATACTCCATCACGTCTATTGCGGTCTCAAAATTCTGGCCAGTTGATAATACCTAGAATATCAAAATCAACTGCAGGCGGTCGATCCTTTTCCTATTTAGCACCTAAACTCTGGAACAGTCTTCCTAGCATTGTTCGGGAAGCAGACACACTCTGTCAGTTTAAATCTAGACTAAAAACACATCTCTTTACTATGGCATACACATAAAACATTTTTAATTTCTATTATTCAAATCAGTTAAATGATTGTTTTAGGCTGCATTAACTAGGTCAGCCGGAACCGGGAACACTTCCCATAACACCTGATGTACTCGTTACATCATAAGAAGAATGGCATCTACGCTAATGTTAGTCTCTCTGTTTATCCCGAGGTTTACTGCAGTCGGCCGGATCCGGGCCGTATCCGGACCAGATGGTGGACCTTAGCCTGGACATGACGACCATATCCCTGAAGTGTCTGCAGAGACCGTGTCAATTAAACTCCCCCCCGTAAATGCCACATCGACACGACATCCTCATTAAACCCGTCCCCGGCGTGACGTCTCCAATCTTTCGAATAATCCTACGAATATCTATTGATCTAATATGACTTCTGACCTGTAATGTTGCCAGAATCATAATCATACACTATTTGTTCGTCGGCCAGAGGAGAACTGGCACCCCGACTGAGCCTGGTTTCTCCCAAGGTTTTTTTCTCCATTCTGGCCCTGAAGGAGTTTTGGTTCCTTGCCACCGTCGCCTTTGGCTTTTGGCTTGCTCAGTTGGGGACACCTAAATTTCAACTATATTACTGATCTGCCCGCATTGACACTATATGATAATTGAAATGAGCTGATGACATCACCGTTTTCTCCAGAGCGGCTGTACAGCCGAATCAAATTCTGTTGCATTATTTTCCTGTTACCACTGTGAAGCTGCTTTGAAACAATTGCCATTGTAAAAAGCGCTATATAAATAAAGGTGATTTGATTTAGTATATTTATTTATTTATTATGTGCCTTATTTTAGTCATAATCTTTAGAGTGATTCTAGTTTTTTTTTTATTATATGCAGTTATATTTATTTTATTTTTCTTGCCGCTAAATATAACAACACAAGCTGTAAATAATGTGGTGTAATGCAATTATTAATATTTTATATGCATTTTATTTTTCTTGCCACTTATTATAAATATTGATTGTAAATAATGTAGTGTGGTGCAATTATACTTATTTATTTAATTTAATTTTTTTTTGCAGATATGTGGCTTATTTTATTTTTAGTCATCATCTTTAGAGTGAGTCTAGGTTTTTTTTTTATTATATGCAATTATATTTATATTTATTTTATTTTTCTTGCCACTAGTTATAACAACACGGGCTGTAAATAATAATGTGGTGTGATGTAGTTATATTTATATTTTATATTTATTTTTCTTGTCACTAAATATAAAAATATTCACTGTAAATAATGTTGTGTGGTGGAATTATATTTATTTATTTAATTTTTTAAAAATATAATATTATTTAAATATTAATATAATATTATATTATATATATTTTTAAAATAATGTGCCTTATTTTATTTTATTTAGTCATCATCTTTAGAGTGACTGTTTTTTTTTTTTGTAATTATATGTAATTATATTTTATATTTATTTGAATTTTCTTGCCACTAAATATAAAAATATTGATTGTAAATAATGTAGTGTGGTGCTATTATATTTATTTATTTATTTGCAAAAATGTGCATTATTTTATTTAGTCATCATCTTTAGAGTGTCTCTAGGTTTTTATATTATATGCAATTATACAGTGGGGAGAACAAGTATTTGATACACTGCCGATTTTGCAGGTTTGCCCACTTACAAAGCATGTAGAAGTCTGTAATTTTTATCATAGGTACTCTTCAACTGTGAGAGACGGAATCTAAAACAAAAATCCAGAAAATCACATTGTATGATTTTTAAGTAATTAATTTGCATTTTATTGCATGACATAAGTATTTGATACATCAGAAAAGCAGAACTTAATATTTGGTACAGAAACCTTTGTTTGCAATTACAGAGATCATGCGTTTCCTGTAGTTCTTGACCAGGTTTGCACACACTGCAGCAGGGATTTTGGCCCACTCCTCCATACAGACCTTCTCCAGATCCTTCCAGTTTCGGGGCTGTCGCTGGGCAATACGGACTTTCAGCTCCCTCCAAAGATTTTCTATTGGGTTCAGGTCTGGAGACTGGCTAGGCCACTCCAGGACCTTGAGATGCTTCTTACGGAGCCACTCCTTAGTTGCCTTGGCTGTGTGTTTCGGGTCGTTGTCATGCTGGAAGACCCAGCCACGACCCATCTTCAATGCTCTTACTGAGGGAAGGAGGTTGTTGGCCAAGATCTCGCGATACATGGCCCCATCCATCCTCCCCTCAATACGGTGCAGTCGTCCTGTCCCCTTTGCAGAAAAGCATCCCCAAAGAATGATGTTTCCACCTCCATGCTTCACGGTTGGAATGGTGTTCTTGGGGTTGTACTCATCCTTCTTCCTCCAAACACGGCGAGTGGAGTTTAGACCAAAAAGCTCTATTTTTGTCTCCTCAGACCACATGACCTTCTCCCATTCCTCCTCTGGATCATCTAGATGGTCATTGGCAAACTTCAGACGGGCCTGGACATGTGCTGGCTTGAGCAGGGGGACCTTGTGTGCGCTGCAGGATTTTAATCCATGACGGCGTAGTGTGTTACTAATGGTTTTCTTTGAGACTGTGGTCCCAGCTCTCTTCAGGTCATTGACCAGGTCCTGCCGTGTAGTTCTGGGCTGATCCCTCACCTTCCTCATGATCATTGATGCCCCACGAGGTGAGATCTTGCATGGTGCCCCAGACCGAGGGAGATTGACCGTCATCTTGAACTTCTAATTTCCATTTTCTAATAATTGTGCCAACAGTTGTTGCCTTCTCACCAAGCTGCTTGCCTATTGTCCTGTAGGCCATCCCAGCCTTGTGCAGGTCTACAATTTTATCCCTGATGTCCTTACACAGCTCTCTGGTCTTGGCCATTGTGGAGAGGTTATAGTCTGTTTGATTGAGTGTGTGGACAGGTGTCTTTTATACAGGTAACGAGTTCAAACAGGTGCAGTTAATACAGGTAATGAGTGGAGAACAGGAGGGCTTCTTAAAGAAAAACTAACAGGTCTGTGAGAGCCGGAATTCTTACTGGTTGGTAGGTGATCAAATACTTATGTCATGCAGTAAAATGCAAATTAATTATTTAAAAATCATACAATGTGATTTTCTGGATTTTTGTTTTAGATTCCGTCTCTCACAGTTGAAGAGTACCTATGATAAAAATTACAGACTTCTACATGCTTTGTAAGTGGGCAAACCTGCAAAATCGGCAGTGTATCAAATACTTGTTCTCCCCACTGTATTTATATTTATTTTATTTTGTATATTGGCTATAAAAAATGTAGAGTGATGCAGTTACATTTATATTTTATATTTATTTTATTTTTCTTACCACTAAATATAACACAGGCTGTAAATAATGTGGTGTGATGCAATAATATTTTGCAAGTTAGGCTAGAGAAATCTCACGGGTTATTTTCATGTTTCTCATTTATTTTGATTAAACTGCAGAGAATTTCAGACAAAATGGCCCTGTTTCCTGAGAATGAGGATGAATGAGGATGAGAACGGACGCGTGGTCAGACACTAGCGCGAGGGTCACATGTTACCTGGCTATGACAAACAGCACACAACTGACACCCAAGCAAGCCAGTAGAATATACATCCAGATGTCAGGGGACAGAGGGTTGAGGAAGGAGAAGACGCCGGGGTTGGTGCCGTTGGGTTTGCGGTACAGGATGCTGATGCCCAGGGTCATGAAGGGTTTGGAGAAGTCAATCACCTTCTCTCGGACGTACGTGATGGTCAGCGGCGCCACGGCCAGGTCTGCTTTCTGTCAATCACCAACAAAACAGACCAATGACGTCCTGGTTTGTACAGCGAGAATGTTCAAGTTGAACAGTTAACAGAGTTTAAAACTGATCTTAGCATGTTTTTAGCTGCAAAAGTAATTGGAGCTGTATAACCAACCAAAAGATTCGACTGAATCAACTCTGAATCAGTTGTGAGACTCCCTTGTGCTGTGCTGAAAAACATTATTTGTTGTTCCGAATCAAAAATGACCCGCCTCTTAAATTGCTTGTAAATGTGTTGTTATAGGCTATATTATGACTAAATATTGGGTTCAATCTTTTTGTCAGCATGTTATCTTCCAATTAGCACAGATTCTGTGTTTTGTTTTGGGGCTGATTTATCGTAGGCCGCAAACTTTGGAAAAGGAACATTTATGGCACTCAGGAATGCAATTTATTGCAAAGTTCGATGCAATTGAGCTAATAGAAGAAAAATTAGATACATTTCCAGTTTCAACATTATTTATTATTCAGATATTCCTCTTTAAAAGAAAAAAGTATCAGCTGTATACAAAGTGACCCACATTTGGTTTTTGGCCACTAAAAATGTGCACAATTGACCAGTTTACTCCTGGAGCCGCATTAAGATCTCCATATCTCTGGGATTGAACTGTCGAGGGCCTTTAAAATGAAAACACCAAAAGGAAAGTTTGTTAAGAACCAGAATCTAAAAGGATATTAAGATATCTTTAATACTTCTTGAGTTACAGGCATGCAAACATGAGGCAAAATAACACAAGAAGTGCATTTTTCCCATTTTTGAACGGTCACCGTTGGCATATAATGAAACAGAGATTAATAAAGTCAACAGATTTCACTAATAGATCTATCAATCTCTGTGTGAAAATAAAATAATGATGCTGCCATCTTTCTAAAGTCATTTTTAACCCCTGTAATTTGGCTCCAAATCTCAGGTGAAAATGGTCATTTTGACCCTCCTCTACAAAATAGTGGATTACTCAAATATACATCTGTGACATTTACTATTTTGGCTTTCACCACTATTTATGTTTGTCTTTCTACAGAAAAAATATAAACAAAATAAAAAATTTGAGCCGGGGAAGTTTCTGAAATTTGGTTGATTTGACACGGAATGACCCAAATCCTGTCCTGGTCAAAATGACTGGAACACAAAATGAGAGTTAGACTGTTGAAAAAAAGTGTTCTTGCGTATATTTCTGGCCTAAATGCAGCGGCAGCACAGGTTTAAAGGTCAGCAAAGGTCAGTGTAAAGGTCAGCGAATTTAAAAATCAGTGTTATATCAAACCGAACGCAGCTGATCTGTGTCGTGCGGCTTGCGGCGCTCGAGAAACAGATCATTAATTCATGTTGTGCATGTCCCTCGCTCCGCCGTCAGCTCGAGTTCTTACACACGAACAAGCTCAGACTACAGCTTCCGTTAATAAGACCTCCGGAGACTGTTACAGCGCTCCCAGAATCTCCAGACGGCTCTCGTCTTCTTTTCCAAGCAAAACCACTACAGCGTTTCTCTAACTAGTGCAGTTTAGAGTGACATGTTGATGTTGTTTACTCATATGACCGCGATGTAACCTCTCCGTAACCATGACAAGCACTAACTAGGGCTGTTATTAACTAAAATTATTATATACACTGATCAGGCATAACAATATGACCATTATGACCTAATATTGTGTTGGTCCCCCTTTTGCTGCCAAAACAGCCCTGACCCGTCGAGGCATGGACTCCACTAGACCCCTGAAGGTGTGCTGTGGTATCTGGCACCAAGATGTTAGCAGCAGATCCTTTAAGTCCTGTAAGTTGCAAGGTGGGGCCTCCATAGATCGGTTGAGATCTGGGGAATTTGGAGGCCAAGTCAACACCTCAAACTCATTGTTGTGCTCCTCAAACCATTCCTGAACCATTTTTGCTTTGTGGCCGGGCGCATTATCCTGCTGAAAGAGCCACAGCCACCAGGGAATACTGTTTCCATGAAAAGGTGTACATGGTCTGCAACAATGCTTAGGTTGGTGGTACGTGTCAAAGTAACATCCACATGGATGGCAGGACCCAAGGTTTCCCAGCAGAACATTGCCCAAAGCATCACACTGCCTCCGCCGGCTTGCCTTCTTCCCATAGTGCATCCTGGTGCCATGTGTTCCTCAGGTAAGTGACGCACACGCACCCGGCCATTCACGTGATGTAAAAGAAAACGTGATTCATCAGACCAGGCCACCTTCTTCCATTGCTCCGTGGTCCAGTTCTGATGCTCACGTGCCCACTGTTGCCGCTTTCGGCGGTGGACAGGGGTCAGCATGGGCACCCTGACTGGTCTGCGGCTATGCAGCCCCATACGCAACAAACTGATGCACTGTGTATTCTGACACCTTTCTATCAGAACCAGCATTAACTTCTTGAGCAATTTGAGCCACAGTAGCTCGTCTGTTTGATCGGACCACACGGGCCAGCCTTCGCTCCCCACGTGCATCAATGAGCCTTGGCCGCCCATGACCCTGTCGCCGGTTCACCACTGTTCCTTCCTTGGAGCACTTTTGATAGATACTGACCACTGCAGACCGGGAACACCCCACAAGAGCTGCAGTTTTGGAGATGCTCTGACCCAGTTGTCTAGCCATCACAATTTGGCCCTTGTCAAACCCGCTTAAATCCTTACGCTTGCCCATTTTTCCTGCTTCTAACACATCAACTTTGAGGACAAAATGTTCACTTGGTGCCTAATTTACCCCACCCACTAACAGGAGCCATGATGAAGAGATCATCTGTGTTATTCACTTCACCTGTCATAATGTTATGCCTGATCGGTGTGTATATATATACAACTAAAGTAACAGTGTCACTCACGTGATCCATGAGCTCACGGATCATGCCGTTCCACTGGCCCGTGCTCTCCTCGAACGCCCCGTATTTCCCGTCCTCCACTAATCGGATCTCGTAGCGGAACCCCAAGATTCCCGAGAGTTCCCGGAGCAGGTCCACACAGAATCCCTCGAAGCGGTCGTTGCCGTACAGGGGTTTATCAGACTTCTTAAACATGACGTACGGCTCCTCCTGAACAGACAGACAGGCTCTCAGAAGAAGCAAAATGGCATCGTGTTTATTAGTTAGTGGATTAGCAGAACTATTTAAAGTGAGTTGGAAATCAAAGCAGGAAAATATTAGTTCATCCCAAAAAATTAAGGTAATTTTAAGGTTAATTAAGGCTACAAATGTTAAATATTCTTAATATTACAAATATTTTAATATATCAACAACAGGGGTTTTTAACCAGAGTCCGTGGATATGTTTAGAGAAAAACAGTGTAAAAATAAGAAATGTAGAAATAAATAAATTAATTAATAAATCAGAAGACGATTAAAAGATTAAAATACAAATTTGATATTAATAAATGAATAAAATAAATCAATAACAAATATTAGATTAAAATAAAAAGTTGATATTAATAAAATAAATATTACAAATAGATTAAATGAATTATAAAAGTTAAAAAAATAGATTAAAATAAACAAATAAATAATAAACATACTTACAAAACTTAATATTTTCCAAATAATATATTACACATCTGTCTTTTTACATAAAAATTTATAGCAGCCTTTTAAATTTTAAGCCCCTCCTTCTGAAAAGCACAATGTGCTCTGATTGGTCGGCTGGAGCAGTGTGTTGTGATTGGTGTTTGGGAAATGTCCCATCCCTTACCATAACCGCCAGTTTCAACACACTACTAACTAACTCAATCAGGCCCCGCCCCTTTATTCTGCGTATTAATTATTTAAATGAGGAATATTGTGACGTGTTGGTTCCCGGAAGAAAACTCAAGACTACAATGGAGGCGTTTCAGGGAGTTCAGAAACACTGACACTCATATAGAGAATAAAGAAAGATAAACATGGTAAACAGCAGAACAGGTGCTCTTTAAAACACTTCACAGCTTTAAATGCAAGTGTGTGTGTGTGTGTGTGTGTGTGTGTGTGTGTGTGTGTGTGTGTGTGTGTGTGTGTGTGTGTGTGTGTGTGTGTGTTTACCAGTATGGTGGACACGCGCAGTGATTTGTTGGACAGCGAGTCTGTGATGTTGGTGATTTTACTCTTGTGATTCTCTGTCATGTTCAGTCCACGCAGAGGGTCCCACGTCCCGATCTGTGCAAGAAACACACACACACACACACACACACACACACACACAATGCATGAATGCGCTCATTTACACTTAGTTGTGCATGAAGTACACACACTCACACACACTCTCACAGTCACTCACACACACACAGTCACACACACACACACACACACACACACACAGTCACACACACACACACACACACACACACACACACACACAGAGCGTCACTCATACACTCACACTCACACACACTCACACACACACACACAGTCACACACACTCACACACACACACACACTCACACACTCACACACACACACACACACACACCCACACACACACACTCACACTCACACACACACACTCACACTCACACTCACACTCTCACACACACACACACACTCACACTCACACTCACACACACACTCACACACACTCACACACACACACTCACACTTTCACACACACACACACACACTCACACACTCACACACTCACACACACTCACACAGACACACACAGACACACACACACACACACACTCACACACACACACACACTCACACACACACTCACACAGACACACACACACACACACACACACTCACACACACACACACACACTCACACACACTCACACACACACTCACACACACTCTCACACACACACACACACACACACACTCACACTCACACACACACTCACACACACTCACACACACACTCACCTTCTCGAGCCCGTTCTCTTTGAGACTGATCACGTCCAGGTCGAAGTCTGTCCTCAAGCCGTTGGTTTTGTTGAAGAGGATTCGCCCCGTCAGTCCGTCCCATGATGCCTGTGGAGACAAACACACCACACAAGCTTTAACACGCATTTACACACACACACACACACGTTCACAAGCATCAGTGACGACGAGAGCAGAAGAATCTCATTTGAAACGACTAAACTAAAACATAAACACTCTTCTGCTGACGAGCCTGAAGACAATCAAATGAACAGATCCACAGGGATCGTTTGTGGCTTTTCTTCTGCTTTTCTGTTCTGTTGTTCCCTCATAAGATGACAAAATAAACTTTTAGCTGATTTGTGCATTGAAAATGACTCTCTCTATTTTTGTCAAGCTGTGTAACATTTAATGCGTCTCAGTTTCAGTAGGAAATACGACAATACAGGAAAGAAAACTTCATTTGTAAAACTAATAAACAAATGATAAGTATTATATTTATTAATTATATAATATATATAATTATAATAATATAATACATTAATAAATTAAACTCGTATACGTATATATATATAATATAATATAATTAATATATAAATGAATAATAATTAATAATATTTTAAAAACACAATAATAAATTAAACTAATTAAATAAATATAAATATATATAGTTATATAATTATAATAATATAATACATTAATAAATTAAACTCATATACGTATATATATATATATATATATATACGTATATAATATTAATTATTGTTACTTGATATTTTAAAAGTAATTAATAAATTAATCTCATTAAATAAATATTTGGATATTTAAAAAGGTAAGCCCCTTAACATGTATAATATATAGATACATATATAAATATATACATATATACACACACAAAACATTAATTAATATTATTTTAAAAACTAATTAATAATTTAAACTCAGAAAAATAAGTATATGATCTCACATTTCTCTAAAAATCGCATTGATTTAATATCTTCTCTTATCCAGACTGAGATCATATTTTGTCTATAATATTTATTTCTTTGATAGATAAATAATTTTAGCACAATATATACAGTAACTGGATATAAATAAAGTCAAATGATATATAATTAAAAAATTAATAGTGTTTTATCATGAATTGTATCATTTTTTGTCTATTCATATCTTTAGATATAATGTGAGAGATGCGTCTGGAGTGAATATGAATAATTTTAGTTTTTTTGTAAGAAATTGGTCGATAAGTTCAGGTGAAATGTCACATTTACAGTAGAGTATGTGGCAGCTTTATATCATGTGTTCATTTCTTGCTGTGTGTTTTATTGGTGTGTGTGTTTTCTCTGTGTGTGTGTGAAGGACGTATTGTTCCTCAGGATGATGTTTCAAAGACAGCCTGTCATTTTCACAAATTACCCACAGACACACAAAAGACTCTCTGAATCTGGACAAACACACCAATATCACAAACAAACTAACACACCTGGAGCCAGAACACACACACACACACACACACACACACACATCACGCTCTTTGATAGACTCACACAAACACTCCACTATAATTAGATCAAACTGATATGTTTTGGTACTGAACGACACAAAGTCAGTCAAATAAACACTTGTGAAAAAGAAGTGTGTGTAACTGTATTTAATGCAAACTACAAATCTTAAAAGTATATGTTTAAAACACTGTAAGCAGATAATATAGTATTAATGAAATATAAGGCCACAAAAGCACAGGATTATAATTTTACTGTAGTTTTTTATGCAATATTACATTTAAATGTGCTAATTACAAAAACTTTGAATAGAAATGACATTTTAGGTTATGAATATGCGTGTTATATTTTAGTGTTATTTATATACTATTATAGTTTTTGTTAATATTTTGAGCTTTTGTATTTTTTTTTTATTTTTAGTAACTTATGTGTTTTGTCATTTATAATTTTTGTTTAATATTTCTATTTAATTTATTTATTTAGTTTATTTTTTATAATTTTTGTTTAATATTTCTATTTATTTATTTTACTTTTAGTTCAGTTTTAGTTTTTTATTTATTTTCACTTACTAATTTTACTGCTTCAACTTAAACTTATTTCAGTTTATTGCCATGCAAAGCAACATTTATAATATTAATTTAGCTTTTCAACTACTATTTGTATTTTATTTTATTTCAGCTTAATTTCGATTAATATAAATATTTATATACTGTTATAGTTATTAATATTTTTAATTAATATTTCCATTTTCATTGTTTTCATTGTGTGATTAAATTTTTTGTAATTTTGTCATTTTTTGTAATTTTATTGTTATTTATTTTATTATTTGTTTAATATTTCTATTTAGGTTTAATTTATTTTACTTTTAGAAACATTTTTTTTTTTTTCAGTTTGCCAAGACAACATTTATTTTCAGTTTTTTTATTCTAATAATCTAATATTTATATTTTATTTTAGCTAACAAAATTATTTTGAATATTATTTATATACTATTATGGTTTTTGTCACTTGCACTGCATGTTTCATGTTTAGTATATCTTTCTCCGTTGGCGAACAGGGCTTCGCATGTGATAAATGTAAGGAGATAGTCAGGCTGACGGAGAAGATTTCAGAATTAGAGACACGCATCCAGACTTTATTTGAGAGTAGTGAGAATGTAACAGCTTTAGACACTGCTTTGGATGCGAATAGCTTAGTGAACTCTGTACATTGTTCGGTTCCGGCTGTAGAGCCCGTGCAGCAGGGCAACTGGGTGACGGTGAGACGGCATAGTCGCGGATCAAAAAACCACTCTTCCGTTCCGATTAGAACATCAAACAGGTTCTCCCCACTCAGTGACGCACCCACTGAGAATCCTGTTGAAAGTGCCCTAGTTATTGGCGATTCTATTACACGGAACGTGAAAATAGAGACACCAGCCACCATAGTCACGTTTACCGGGAGCCAGAGCGCCTGACATCAAAGCAAATTTAAAAGTGCTGGCTAATGCTAATCGTAAATTCTCTAAGATTATTATTCACGTCGGCACAAATGATGTTCGACTTCGCCAGTCGGAGATCACCAAAATTAACATTAAAGAGGTGTGTGAACTCGCATGTACGATGGCAGATGACGTTTTTTGCTCTGGTCCCCTCCCCGTTAAAAGGAGTGATGAGATACTTAGCAGACTAGCATCACTCAATGGCTGGTTGTCTAAGTGGTGTCCGCAAAATAACATAGGGTTCATAGACAATTGGAAAAGCTTTTGGGGCAGACCTGACCTGTTGAAAAAAGATGGTATTCATCCTTCCTGGGATGGTGCCGCTCTTCTCTCTAGTAATTTGGCACATAGTCTCAGAGCTAAACCTTGACTAACTGGGGCCCAGGTCAGGAAGCAGATGGACTGGCTTACCCGACCGCCTGCTAGCTGTCTCACGTCACAGAAGTCAGATAAATCCCAGCACATAGAGACTCTTTCACCTAGATATTATCACATAGAGACTGTGTCTGTTCCACGAATTAGTAAATACAAAAAACCATCAAAACCATTCAACGGTAAAAATTTAATTGATGTCCAACAAATAAACAACAGATATAGTACAGATGATCAAATGATAAAGCTCAGGCTGCTGAATATTCGATCCCTTTCCTCAAAAGCGCTTATTGTTAATGATATGATTACAGATCATAACCTAGATGTGCTGTGTTTGACAGAAACCTGGCTAAAACCTGACGATTACATTACTTTAAATGAGTCCACCCCCCAAGATTATTGTTATAAACACGAGCCGCGTCTGAAAGGTAAAGGGGGAGGTGTTGCTGTAATTTATAATAATATCTTCAGTATTACTCACAAGTCTAGTTTCAAATATAATTCCTTTGAAGTTTTGGTGCTTTATGTAACATTATGTAGTGAAATTGATAAATCCCGTTTGACATTTGTGCTGGCTACTGTATACAGGCCACCAGGGCACCATACAGACTTTACCAGAGAATTTGCTGATTTTCTATCAGAGTTAGTACTGGCTGCAGATAAAGTCCTAATTGTTGGTGATTTTAATATCCATGTAGACAATGAAAAAGACGCATTGGGATTGGCATTTAGAGACATTCTAAACTCTATTGGAGTAAGGCAACACGTGTCAGGACCCACTCATCGCCGTAATCATACTTTAGACCTAATACTGTCACATGGAATAAATGTTGATACCATTGAAATTCTGCAGCAGAGCGATGACATCTCAGATCATTACCTAGTATCATGTACACTTAATTTAGCAAAGGCTGCAAAGCCGTCCCCTCGCTTCAAATATGGCAGGACTATCACTGCTGCGACTAAAGATTTCTTTGTAAATAATCTTCCTCATCAGTTTCATCTCCTCAGCATCCCAGATAGCCTAGAGGAACTCGATGTTGCAACAGAAAGTATTGACTCTCTCTTTTCCAGCACTTTAGACACAGTTGCTCCCCGGCGCTTAAAGAAGATTAAAGAAAATAGTCCAACGCCGTGGTACAACGAGCACACCCGGGCCCTTAAAACAGCAGCCAGAAAAATGGAGCGCAGCTGGAAGAAAACAACACTAGAAGTTTTTCGCATTTCGTGGAAAGAGAGCATGATTGCATACAGAAAGGCCCTAAAAACTGCTAGATCTGCTTATTTCTCGACTCTCTTAGAAGAAAACAAACACAACCCTAGGTATTTATTCGATACAGTGGCTAAATTAACCAAAGATAAAGCTTCACCTTCTGATGTTTGTAAACAGCACAGCAGTAATGACTTTATGAACTTCTTTACTTGTAAGATTGATAATATTAGGAAAAAAATTATAACCATGCAGCCGTCTACTACAGTATCACATCAGACAGTGCATTGTAGTGTCACTGAGGAAAAATTACATTCATTCGCTGCTATAGGAGAAGAAGAATTGGCTAAACTCGTTAAATCATCAAAATCAACAACATGTATGCTCGACCCCATACCGACTAAACTACTAAAAGAGATGCTTCCAGAGATCATAGATCCTCTTCTTAATATCATTAATTCATCCTTGACATTAGGATATGTACCGAAAACTTTTAAGTTAGCTATTATTAAACCACTTATTAAAAAAACGCAACTTGATCCTACAAAATTAGTCAATTACAGGCCAATCTCAAATCTACCCTTTTTTGTCAAAAATACTAGAAAAGGCAGTGTCCTCACAATTATGCTCCTTTTTAGAAAGAAATGGTATCTGTGAGGATTTCCAGTCAGGATTTAGACCGTATCATAGTACTGAGACTGCTCTCATTAGAGTTACAAATGATTTACTCTTATCATCCGATCGTGGTTGTATCTCTCTGTTAGTGTTACTCGATCTTAGCGCTGCATTCGATACTATCGACCACAACATTCTTTTGAATAGACTCGAAAATTATGTTGGCATTAGTGGAACTTCATTGGCATGGTTTAAATCATACTTATCTGACCGTTATCAGTTTGTAGCAGTAAATGAAAAGATGTCACACCGATCACAAGTTCAGTATGGAGTACCGCAGGGCTCAATGCTAGGACCGTTGCTCTTCACCCTGTACATGCCACCACTGGGAGATATTATTAGGAAGCATGGCGTTAGTTTTCATTGTTATGCTGACGATACTCAGCTCTATATTTCTTCACGCCCTGACGAAACTTACCGATTCACAAGATTAACAGAATGCATAGCTGATATAAAAAATTGGATGACTAGTAATTTCCTGCAACTTAATTCAGAAAAAAATGAATTTTTAATCATTGGACAAAAAAACTCCACAAGTAGTAACCTAGAATACTGTCTAACACTCGATGGCTGCTCTGTCAAGTCCTCGTCGTCAGTTAGGAACCTGGGTGTGCGCTTTGATACCAATCTCTCATTTGAAAGCCACGTTTCTAGCATCTGTAAAACTGCATTCTACCATCTTAAAAATATATCTAAATTACGGCACATGCTTTCAATGCAAAATGCTGAACAGTTAGTTCATGCGTTCATGACCTCAAGGCTAGATTATTGTAATGCTCTACTGGGTGGTTGCCCTGCTCGCTTAATAAATAAACTGCAGCTTGTCCAAAATGCAGCAGCTCGAGTTCTTACTAGAACCAGGAAGTATGACCATATTAGCCCGGTTCTGGCAACACTGCATTGGCTCCCTATTAAACATCGTATACATTTTAAAATCTTGCTGATTACTTACAAAGCACTAAATGGTTTAGCTCCCCAGTGCTTGAGCGAGCTCTTAACGCATTATACTCCATTACGTCTAGTGCGGTCTCAAAATTCTGTCCAGTTGATAATACCTAGAATATCAAAATCAACTGCAGGCGGTCGATCCTTTTCCTATTCAGCACCTAAACTCTGGAACAGTCTTCCTAGCATTGTTCGGGAAGCAGACACACTCTGTCAGTTTAAATCTAGACTAAACACACATCTCTTTACTATGGCATACACATAAAACATTTTTAATTTCTATTATTCAAATCAGTTAAATGATTGTTTTAGGCTGCATTAACTAGGTCAGCCGGAACCGGGAACACTTCCCATAACACCTGATGTACTCGTTACATCATAAGAAGAATGGCATCTACGCTAATGTTAGTCTCTCTGTTTATCCCGAGGTTTACTGCAGTCGGCCGGATCCGGGCCGTATCCAGACCAGATAGTGGACCGTAGCCTGGACATGACGACCATATCCCTGAAGTGTCTGCAGAGACCGTGTCAATTAAACTCCCCCCCGTAAATGCCACATCGACACGACATCCTCATTAAACCTGTCCCCGGCGTGACGATTCCAATCTTTCGAATAATCCTACGAATATCTATTGATCTAATATGACTTCTGACCTGTAATGTTGTCAGAATCATAATCATACACTATTTGTTCGTCGGCCAGAGGAGAACTGGCACCCCGACTGAGCCTGGTTTCTCCCAAGGTTTTTTTCTCCATTCTGGCCCTGAAGGAGTTTTGGTTCCTTGCCACCGTCGCCTTTGGCTTTTGGCTTGCTCAGTTGGGGACACCTAAATTTCAACTATATTACTGATCTGCCCGCATTGACACTATATGATAATTGAAATGAGCTGATGACATCACCTTTTCTCCAGAGCGGCTGTACAGCTGAATCAAATTCTGTTGCATTATTTTCCTGTTACCACTGTGAAGCTGCTTTGAAACAATTGCCATTGTAAAAAGCGTTATATAAATAAAGGTGATTTGATTTGATTTGATAATATTTTGAATGAACTTTTTTATATTTTTTGTTTAATATTTCTATTTAGGATTTATTTATTTAACTTTTATTTCAGTTTTTTTTTTTTATTTCCAGATAATAATTGATAACTTAATAACTTAAACTCATTTTTAAAATTATTTATATACTATTATATTTTTTTATTTTCCATTTTCATTTTAGATTAATTTTTAGTCATTTTGTTATGCGTTTTTGTCATTTTTTTTGTTTTTGTTTAATATTTCTATTTATTTTTAATTTATTTTACTTTTAGTAAAACGTTTTTTTTTTCAGTTTGTTTTTCAGTTTTATTCTAATATTTATATATTTTTTATTTCAGCTAATTAAATAATTTTTAGTATTATTTATATACTATTATAGTTTTTATTAATATTTTGAATTAGCTTTTATTATCCTATTTTCAGTTTTCATTTTAATTTAATTAATGTGTTTTTGTAAAGTTTAATTTATTTTTAGTTTAGTTTCATGTTAGTTCTTCAATTTATTTCAGTTAGTTACCAAGGCAACAATTAATTTAGGTTTAATCTAATATTCATCTATATAAATATAATATGAATATTAGGCTTTGCATGGAACTGACACTTTAAGAGCTGAACATGGCATTCCTCACCCATCTCTTTTAAAGTTTTTCATCTAATATTCATTTAATTTCAGCTCTATTTCAAA
>CM077182.1:1285926-1288426 GCA_039654105.1 Coreius guichenoti | reverse complement strand
TTTTTTTTATCTTGTTCGGCCTAACCAGGCAATGTTAAGCAGAGATAAGATGAATAGCACTTGCCAACAAGGCACGCTATTTGCACTTGGTGTAAATTGACACTCCGGTTAAGGGCATCAGATCAGAGAACACAAGAATCAAAGCCAGCGCTGATCAGACGAGTGCAGATGATGGTCTCAGAAACACCTCCATCAGAGCGCTCAGTGTTTAATAAGTAAGAGACGCTTCATCAGCACCGCATCTTTAATCAGGTCTTTAAGCCCTGCGGCCACAGCGCCTCCTTTAATTACATTCCCATTTTGGTTTGAGGCTTTTGTAATAATGTCACACTAATAGAATTTCTAACAGTGAGATTTAACATGTGAAATATGATTGGAGGAGACGAACAATCATCGTTCATACTGGAGACGTGAATTAAACCGCTCTGAAAACGAGAATTCCGACCCGGGCTGAAGGAATCACTCACATGGAGAAAGAGTTGAGAAGTTTCTGGCTGTATTACAGTCACGAGAATCTCATGAGGAACAACACTGAGTGATAATGAGTAAAAGCATCTGCTCACATTGCAATAAAGGGAAATCAGCTTAATAACTGTCATGAAAATAGGCTGAATTCTGATGAATGATTTACAGAGACATGTGACAGGGACGGTCACCTGTTTGAGTATCCACGCGGCCATCTCGTGACTGCAGTCGAAGATAACGTGGAACTCCTTGGCTTTCTTCATCTCTTTGAGCAGCGGTTTGGCGTCCTTGGTGTCGGCGGCGAGCTGTCGGATCTTCAGGCGGATGTTGTATCTGGATGGAGCTTTAATGAGCTCCTGCAGGCGGATGAGACCTGCGGGGACACGGCGGCAGAACGCTGACAGAGCACTACAACAGATCCATATCTGACAGCATGTGCCACAAACACACAATGCACACCGCAGAACAATCCTGAGATTTACACTCTACTTCACCGCTGGATAGCCCGCACGCTTCGGATTGGTGCAGAAAGTTTATTCAAGAGAAATGCATGTCATTTAAGATTCACGCACGTTTATTTAAGAAACACACGTTTTAAGAGAAATGCATGTTTTTATAGAAATGCATGTTATTTATAAAACATGTTTATTTAAGCGAAAAAATGTTTTTTGTTTTTTTTAGAGAAATGCATGCATGTGCATGTAATTTTTTTTAAGAAACATGCATGTTTATTTAGGAGATATGCATGAATCATCATTAAGAGATCAGATCATGGAAAAATGTATCTGAATGAAACAAAAGTAGTTTGATGTGTCCTGGTCAGCCTGGTTATGATATCACCACGTGCTCATTAACATGACTGTAACATTTGTCACGAGAAAATTCATGTTACTTATGAAACATGTTTATTTAAGCGAAATGCATTTTTTAAGAGAACACGCTATTTAAGAAACACGCATGTTTATTTAAGAGAAATGCATGTTTTAGGACAAATGCATGTTATTTCAGAAACATATTTAAGAGAACACGTTATTTAAGAAACAAGCATTTTTATTTAAGAAAATTGCATGTTATTTAAGAAACATATTTAAGAGAAATAACATATTTAACCTCTTAAACTCCAAGGACCCTGATTATGGTCCGGAATGACGTCATCAAGTATATACTTTAAATGTTAAATGTCTGTGGAGGAGCTCTGACCTCATATGTGGTACCATTTGAAAGCTTAGAATGTCTACTTTCTGCACCACTTTGGCATTTGTTTTACACAAAGTAACTTATTTACATTTAATTACTCTGGGACCATTTCTGCCTGGATTTGGCCGACCCAAATTGAAAAGCTTCCCATACCCACATACAGTGGTCTAAATACACAATTTTGGTGTCATTTTACAGGAAACCCTTTGAAGTTACATAAAACACTGCTAAAAGTGATAAACATGAAAGTATATGTTGTCTGAGCTGTAATAAACCCCCCAAAAAAGAGGCGCTTTTTGATTTTTTGGTTATAAATTCATTTTTGATTTTTTGGTTATAAATTCATTTTTGAAAGTGTATATCTCAGGCCCTGTGTGCTCTAGCACCCTGCAGACAGTTTTGGCTGTTTCCAGCATATGTCAGCAAACACTGGAAAAAATAATTTTGTGACACTGGGATATTGCATTTATACCACTGTATATGGGGAGACTTGTATATTGGAGAGATTTGGGTAGGCAGAAATTACATAAAAAAAGGTAATATTCCTCCCTTCAGATCCATTTGAATAAATCTTGCATACAACATGATACAGACAAAATACTTGTTTCCAGTGTTTGCTGCCATCTAGTGGAGACAGCCAAAACTGTCTGCAGGGTGCTAGAGCACACAGGGCCTGAGTTATACACTTTCAAAACATACATTTATAACCAAAAAATCTAAAAGCTTTAGCAGTGTTTTATGTAACTTCAAATGGTTTCCTGTAAAATGACACCAACATTGTGTATTTCGAGCACTGTATGTGTGTATGGGAAGCTTTTCAATTTGGGTTGGCCAAATC
>CM077182.1:1273426-1280926 GCA_039654105.1 Coreius guichenoti | reverse complement strand
ACACTCATACTCATACTGCACACTCATACTGTACACTCATACTGCACACTCATACTGTACACCCATACTGTACACTCATACGGTACACTCATACTGTACACTCATACTCATACGGCACACTCATACTGCACACTCATACTCATACGGCACACTCATACTGCACACTCATACTTATACTGTACACTCATACTGTATACCCATACTGTACACCCATACTGTACACTCATACTCATACGTTACACTCATACTGCACACTCATACTGCACACTCATACTGTACACTCATACTGCACACTCATACTGCACACCCACACTGTACACTCATACTGTACACCCATACTGTACACTCATACTGCACACTCATACGGTACACTCATACTGTACACTCATACTGCACACTCATACTGCACACCCACACTGTACACTCATACTGTACACCCATACTGTACACTCATATTGTACACTCATATGGTACACTCATACTGTACACATACAGTTTAATCAGTCTAATTAATTACTCTCTGGTGCACATTATGCTAATTTTATATGCATAAAACACCCAGATGACCTATTAGGTATTACAAATGGACTTGTCTGTGAACTGGTTTCTTTTTATTTATTTAACATGGAGATTTCAGGTTAAAATTTACATATATGCATATGGAAAAATATGTATTTTAGGTCCTGTGACATTGGGAATATTTTTGTACTCAATAATAATTTTAAACATTTGCAGAGTGACAATTTTTTTTTTAAGTACAAATAATCTAAATAATATACACAAAATTATTTACATTTTTTATATACATTTTCACTCTTTATTTTACATTTTTATTTATAAATATTAACATTCTTGATTTTTATTTATATTTTTTGTCAAATGTTTACACTCTTTATTTTTATTTACAAATATTTACATTCTTGATTTTTATTTACAAATTCTTGAACTTTTTATTTGTAATTTTTTAAAGGTCTTCCTGAGTGAGAAAAATATATTTTTAAAAGTATAAATGATCAAAATAATTTACACAAAACTATAAAAAAATTTGATCATATTTTTACAAATGTTTACACTCTTTATTTTTATTTACAAATCATTACATTTTTATTTACAGATATTTACATTCTTGATTTTTGTTTACAAATTCTTGAACTTTTTATTTGTAATTTTTTAAAGGTCTTCCTGAGTGACAAATATATATTTTATAAGTGTTAATAATCCAAAAATAATGTACACAAAACTATAAAATTTTGAGATATATATATATATATATATATATATATATATATATATATATATATATATATATATATATATATATATATATATATATATATATATATATATTTTTTTTTTTTTTTTACACATTTTTACTCTTTATTTTTATTTACAAATATTTACATTCTTGATTTTTTTTATTTGCTATTTTTTGTCCGCAATAGTAATTTTAAAGGTCTTCCTGAGTGAAAAAATATATTTTTAAAAGTATAAATAATCCAAAATAATTTACACAAAGCTGGATTAAAAATATTTAGAAAAAAAATAAAAAAATAAAAAAATAAATAAATGTCATATTTATTTCTGGACGAATGCAGAATAGCACACTGTGCACTGTTTCACAAACTATTATTAAAGCATAGTATGCAGCACGCAGTGTGCACTGAGCTAGTGCTCCCTAGTGTTTCCTAGCTGTGCATGTGATTGGTTGATGCGCTCACCGGTGCTGTCGTCGTACACCACCGTGACCGTCCTCCACCTGAAGAAGTGCACCAGGTCCAGTATGGCCCGGCTGAGCGAGCAGAAGTCCGGATACAGACTGACATAATACGAGTCTCTGTTATCCGACACCTGATGCTTCCAGCGGGTCTGAATGTGAGGGACGCCCAGGGCGTTCGAGATCGACTGCACCGCATTGGCTGACGAGCTGTGGGAGGGGCCGAAGATCGCTGCCACGCCCAGGGAGAGCTGCTCGCAGGCTGGTGATTGGACAGCAGAAAAGAACACAGAACCAATCAAACGCTGCTCGGCAGAAAATATTTACATTCTTGATTCTTATTTAGAGTTGTAAACATTTTTGATTATTATTTACAAATATTTACATTTTTGTTTTTCTTTATAATCGTTATTTAGATATTTGATTATTATTTACAAATATTTACATTTTATTTACAAATATTTACATTCTTGATTATTATTTGCAAATATTTATATTTTTTTATTTTTATTTATAATTATTTAAATTTTTGTTTACAAATATTCAGATTCTGATTATTATTTACAAATATTTACATTTTATTTACAAATATTTACATTATATATGTGATTTCTTATTTACAAATATTTACATTCTTGATTATTATTTACAAATATTTACATCTTTATTTTTATTTATAATTATTTAAATTTTTGTTTACAAATATTCAGATTCTGATTATTATTTACAAATATTTACATTTTATTTACAAATATTTACATTATATATGTGATTTCTTATTTACAAATATTCATATTCTTGATTATTAATGACAAATATTTACATTTTATTTTTTATTTATAATTATTTACATTTTATTTACAAATATTTACATTCTTGATTATTATTTACAAATATTTGCATTCTTGATTATTATTTACAAATATTTACATTTTTATTTATAATTATTTACATTTTTGTTTTTATTTACAAATATTCAGATTCTTAATTATTAATGACAAATATTTACATTTTATTTTTATTTATAATTATTTACATTTTATTTACAAATATTTACATTCTTGATTATTATTTACAAATATTTACATTTTTATTTATAATTATTTACATTCTTGATTATTATTTACAAATATTTACATTTTATTTACAAATATTTACATTCTTAATTATTATTTACAAATATTTACATTTTTATTTATAATTATTTACATTCTTGATTATTATTTACAAATATTTACATTTTATTTACAAATATTTACATTCTTGATTATTATTTACAAATATTTACATTTTTATTTATAATTATTTACATTCTTGACTATTATTTACAAATATTTACATTTTATTTACAAATATTTACTTTCTTGATTATTATTTACAAATATTTACATTTTTATTTATAATTATTTACATTCTTGACTATTATTTACAAATATTTACATTTTATTTACAAATATTTACATTCTTGATTATTATTTACAAATATTTACATTTTTATTTATAATTATTTACATTTTTATTCACAAATATTCATATTCTTGATTATTATTTACAAATATTTACATTCTTGAATATTATTTACAAATATTTACATTTTATTTTTATTTATAATTATTTACATTTTATTCAGATTCTTGATTATTATTGACAAATATTTACATTTTATTTACAAATATTTACATTCTTGATTATTATTTACATTTTATTTACAAATATGTACATTCTTGTGTAGTGGTTACAGAAAATACATATTTTTTTAGGTCTTGCAGCTTTATTTAAGTTTACTGCCATTGAATGTGTTTTATTATCTAAATAAACCAGATAGACGAGAACTTTCTTTAATTTTCTCACACAAAGCGATCATATAATTCTGAGTTTTTTCTTCCTTTTAGAGCGTGACAGTGTAATTCAGCATCTACTCGTGTTGTGTTTGGAACGAAATGAAAGTGAGTAAACGATGATGAATTTATTCCGACATACTGTCTGAATGCTTCTCCCTCTCTTTCCATTAGATTTTTTGTTAAAAACACAGCAGTCGAGGTCACTAATGCACATATTCAAATGAGCCGCATCTATTTGTCCATTTCTTCTCCGTTTTAAACGGGATGTTCTCTGACAGCAGAAGCACCTCGCATGCCATTTCTCTAAATTGAGCCCAATTTCACTTTCCATTCCACCGTAACCGTCACGTCTGAAAGCAGCCTGAGAAAAAAGGGTCATTAAAATTACAAATGAGGCCAGCGCTGAAGCTCTGGGTTTGAAATGACAAAGCGCAGGAAAATAGGCCAGCGTGGGGAAGATAAAAGAGCCAGTTTTCAGGAGAGCACTTGAGCGTTTAAAGAAGACTCCCGCACCTTTCCTGGATGCCTCGAAACTGTCAAAGACGTTGATTCTCTGGATGTCGTACGTGAGGGTCGTGTTGGGCAGAAGTGTCCGGTTCCTGTTGATGGTGTTCAGTGCGAATTTAAAGGCCAGTTCTTCTGGTCCAGACGGGCCGCTCTCTATCGACTCAAAGATCCCACCTGCAGACAGACAGACAGACAGACAGGCTTCATCTTCACCTTCACGCGTCTCGCTTACACACACCAGCGTCAACAGCATCTGGACACCAGAACATCGAATTAATGAGGAAAGTCCCAGAGCGCCAGAGCTTCGTCAGTTCAACATCTGGGCCGCCATGCACTCTCATATTCTGCTAAATATTATGAATTAGCTTTTATTTGGATATTTTTAGTTTTCATGTTAATTTTAGTTACATTTTTAGTCATTTCATTATGTAACTTTGTCATTTTTTAAATATTGCTATTTTTAATTATTTCAGTTTAACTATAACCCTGCTTGAATTAAATAAACATTAAGTGAAATACAATTAAATAAAATATGCAAACCTGAGTTTTTTTTAATTTCAGGCAACACTTCTCATTTAATTTAGTTTATCTTCATGTTCTAAAATAAATAAAACTAAAGAAAACTTCATACTGTGCAATCACAGGAGATCAAATTATTAATATTAATTATTTTACATTCACTTGTCTAAGGTTTTGAAACGTGTCTGAAACGTAAAGTAAAGTGATTTTATTATTTTACAGCAATAAACAGAAAACATAAATAAACATAAAATATAACTAAAAATATAAATTGAATTAATTAATCAAAATTAAATTAAATTAAATTATAAAATAAAGTAAAATAAAACCAAACTAAAAATAAAATTCAATAAATAAATTAAAATAATACATTAATTAATTATAAATAAAATAATAAATAACATAAATTAAAATTAATAATAAAATATAAAATAAAATAAAATAAAATAAAATAAAATAATTGTCCTTTTCCATTAAGGGGAAAAATCATGTGGTGATACAAAATGTGAGATAGCTATATAAAAAATAAATAAAAAATAAAATAAAAAAATAATAAAATAAAATAAAATAAATAAATAAATAAATAAAAAATAAAAAAATAAAAAAATATCAAATGTCCTTTTCCATTAAGGGGAAAATCATGTGGTGACACAAAATGTGAGATAGAAAAATATTATTATTTTTGGTCATTAAAATTAATAAGTTAAGAAGTTAAAATAAGTTAATAATTTATTATATTTTATTTATACAATGAACTGAATGACATTTCAACATATGATGTCTAAATTATTCAGGACAAATTATGACACTGTTTTCTGTAGAGCTGCTTTGTAGTTGATTTGAATTTCATAACTGATGAATTTTGCAGTTATTGAACTGAATTGAATCCACATTGAAGCTGAATACTGACTCTATTGTCTTTAATTACATCTGAGTTTGAGTTTGTCTCATATTTGATGATTCTGTTATTTTCCTGTGAATAATCAGTGTTGTGTAAAGCGCTGGATAAAAGCGTCTGCTAAATGAATGGAAAATAAATAAATAAAATGTCTGACCACATCTGGACGTAATGGACTGAGATCGGCCATGAGGGTGTGAATTATTGTGAAAATGAATTATGCAATGAGTTAGGGAATAATCTCTTTATCGCGCTCACCTGCCTCCGTTTGCAGGAACGCACACATATTCATAATGAAAAGGATGGCGATAAGTGTGTGTTTCTGCTCTCTGTCAGTCTGAGTGGATCATTATCTGCTCCTGCTGAACCTGAGCTGTTAATGTGTGAATGTGAGATCACACGCCGCTCGTGTGAAAGACAGGCGTGATGGAAACTAGAGATGCTAGAAATGTTAGAAGTGTAAAGTAAAGCGTAAAGAAGTATGAGCAGCAGGAAACAGATTATCTTCATCTTCATCACTACAGTCACTGCTGTGGATAAACGGGTCTGGACACTTCCTTAATCACAGCACAGAATATCACATCAGGTGATGCTGTAAAACACTTCACAATCAAAGCAAACGCACGTTTGAGCTGCTAAATCAACAGATTTAGTGTTTGTTTGTGGTCAGTTAGTTAGTAATGCAATTCTCTACACCTGTGTTCAGTCAAAAGTTTGGAATAAATACTATTGTTTTAATTATGAAGTCTCTTCTGCTCATTTATTTGATCAAAAATACAATAAAAATAGTGAAATATTATTCCAGTGTAAAGCAGCTGTTTTCTATGTGAATATATAGTAAAGTGTAATTTATTCCTGTGATCAAAGCTGAATTTATCATCATTACTCCAGTCTTCAGTGTCACATGATCCTTCAGATGATTTGCTCAGGATTCTTTGATGAATAGAAAGTTTGAGGATTTTTAAAGTTTTTTTTTTTAATAAATTTTTTTTTAAATTAAAATAAAAAAAATTATAAAAAAAAATACAATTAAAAATATTGAACTAAAATAAAATAAAAATATATATTAAATTAAAAATAAAATAAAATGAAATAAAATATATTACATTTTAATAAAAAATACAATGAAAAATATTAAACTAAAATAAAAAATAAAACAAAAAATGTAATAAAATGAAATAAAAAATAGATTAAATTAAAATAAAAAATTTAAATATTTAGTTTAATTAAATTAAAAATTAAATAAAAAAATTAAAAAATAAAAAATAAAAAATACAATTAAAATATATTTAAAAAAAAAATTTTTTTAAAACAATTAAAATCAACAAATGTGCTGAAGATTTTGTGTTTGTTTGTAATTAGTTAGCTAGTTTCGATTGCGATTCTCTACACCTGTGTTTAGTCAAAAGTTTGGATTTATAATTACATTTATGATTATTATCAATGTTGAAAACAGTGTGGAAACCGTAATACATTTTATTTTTAGGGATTCTTCGATGAATAGAAAGTTCAGAAGAACAGCATTTATCTGAAATAGAAGCTTTTGTAACATTATAAATGTCACTTCTGATCAATTTAATACTGAATAAAAGTATTAATTTCCTCAAAAACAAATCTTACTGACCCCAAACTTGACAAAAGTACAGAAAATCAGTTTTCAGCACTGATAATAATCATAAATGTTCATCATATGAGAATGATTTGTGAAGGATCATGTGACACTGAAGACTGGAGTAATGATGATAAATTCAGCTTTGATCACAGGAATAAATTACACTTTACTATATATTCACATAGAAAACAGCTGATTTACATTTCAATAATATTTCACTGATTTTACTGTATTTATGATCAAATAAACGCAGCTTTGGTGAGCAGAAGAGATGCTTTTCTTTCAAAAACACGCAAGTGTACATCCAGTAAAAATCCCCAAAACACCAGCTGATTCAGACATGATGATGAAGATGATTTCTGCTGCCATATTCTGTATAGATATCAAACTCACTGCAGAAAAACCTGCA
>CM077182.1:1263426-1268426 GCA_039654105.1 Coreius guichenoti | reverse complement strand
TAGCAACACCCTTGCAAAACCCTATCGTCATGGCAACACCTTAGCAACCACAGAGAAATGTCGTCATGCCAATGAACTTGCACAGGTAAACAGATCTCACATTTCTTTCAGAAAATGCACAAACACCAAGAACACCTTAGCAACCGCATAGCAACACCCTTGCAACATGACCTTATCGTGATGGCAACACCTTAGCAACCACAGAGCAATGACTTTTCAATACCTTGCTATCATGGTGGTAAACTTGCACATGTAAACAATACTCACATTTCCTTCAGAAAATGTACAAATACAAAACACCTTAGCAATGCATAACAAAACCCTTGCAACACCCTATCGTCATAGCAACCACAGAGCAACACCGTTGCAGCGTTGCAACACCCTGTCATCATGGCGATAAACTTGCACAGGTAAACAGAACTCACATTTCCTCCAGAAAATGTATAAATACAAAAACACCTTAGCAATGCAAAACAACACCATATCATCATGGCAACACCTTAGCAACCACAGAGCAATACCCTTGCAACACCCTGTCATCATGATAATAAAGGTGCACAGGTAAACTGAACTCACATTTCCTCCAGAAAATGTACAAATACAAAAAACACCTTAGCAACCGCATAGCAATGCTCTTGAAACACCCTATCATCATGGCAACACCTTAGCAACCACAGAACAATGCCCTTGCAACACCCTGGCATCATGGCTATAAACTTGCACAGGTAAACTGAAATCAGATTTTCTCCAGAAAATCTACAAATACAAAAAAACACCTTAGCAACCACAGAGCAACATCCTTCCAACACCCTGTCGTCATGGCAATAAACTTGCACATGTAAACAGAACTCACATTTCCATCAGAAAATGTACAAATACAAAAAAAACCTTACCGATGCATAACAACACCCTTGCAACACCCTATCGTCATGTCAACACCTTAGCAACCACAGAGCAATGCCCTTGCAACACCCTGTTGTCATGGTGATAAACTTGCGCATGTAAACAGAACTCACATTTTTTCCAGAAAATGTAAAAATACAGTAAAACACCTTAGCAACTGCATAGCAATGCCCTTGCAACACCCTGTCATCATAGCAACACCTTAGCAACTGTATAGGAATGCCTGTGCAACATCATGCCGTCATGGCGATAAACTTGCAGACATAAAAAGAACTCACAAATTCATTCAGAAAATGTAAAAATGTACAAATACCGTTTAAACAAATGTACTCATTCATTTTCTTGATCATATTCTTTTTAGTCAATAATGAGGTTGTGCCTCAGTATTTATAAGTGATGAGTCAAAATGTCTCTGAATTCTTTAAAAGCGGATAAAGTGGATCTGTAAATGTGTCGCGTTGTTTCGGTTTGATTACAGACGGCCAGTGTTTGTCTCCATCACAGTCACTTCAGAGTGACACACTGTGATGCATTCATAAACCGAGAGAGAGAGCGAGTGTGTGTGTGTGTGTGTGTGTGGTGAATTCCAGATGAGCTCTGACTCAATCTCAAGCTGGACAAACAGCTAATAATGACTAACACACACACAAAACACAAGAACACAGCACCAACACACAACAAACCACAATATATTACAGCTTGACCTCCTGAACACCCATAAATTGCACATTTCACACACACACACACACACACACACACACACACACACACACACACACACACACACACACACAAACACACACAAACACACGCACACACTCACACACACAGCGTATATGTGCGGAGATGCATGAACATCACACACTGACCATAAACATTATATCTCACTATTTTTCAGACAAAACCTGTATAGAAGATGGATTGATGGATATATTTGCCCTGAAATGGCTTAACAGACATTTTTCTATTATATTACCCAAACAGACATTGTAGTAAGCAGAATCAAAATGTTTTATGTTTTATTTTTTACAGCACTTATTAACCTTTGTTAATGTAACGCTATTTGCCGCTTCACTGTAAAATTTACTAGCAATTTCAGAGAAAATTGTTTCTACACCATATTTGTTCAGGTGTAGTACTAACCAGCAATATTTCACTACGAATACATTTGACTAAAACATGTAGAACGTGATCCGTGAACACAACTAATCGATCATCCTTTTAAATGTAGTCATTATAAGGAAAGACGTGTTTATCTACATCAAAAGTGCCACAGTGCAGATGGCTTTAAAAATTATTATTTGCAGCCAAACGTCTGTATGATCACAAAAACACAATGCATGTGTGTGTAAAGCAACCGCTGAGATTTGCAGTAACTCACTCTACAAATACAAAAAACTCCTTAGCAACTGCATAGCAACGCCCTTGCAACACCCTGTTGTCACGGTGATAAACATGCACAGGTAAACTGAAGTCACATTTCCTCCAGAAAATCAAGCATAGCGTCAGTTCTGGCAGGTCACGTTAGTCAAGCTCGCATCGGCTGACTGTCAGCTGATCACGTCTACCTATAGGAATACGACGTCTATCACATACAGTGGGGAGAACAAGTATTTGATACACTGCCGATTTTGCAGGTTTGCCCACTTACAAAGCATGTAGAAGTCTGTAATTTTTATCATAGGTAATCTTCAACTGTGAGTGACGGAATCTAAAACAAAAATCCAGAAAATCACATTGTATGATTTTTAAATAATTAATTTGCATTTTATTGCATGACATAAGTATTTGATCACCTACCAACCAGTAAGAATTCCGGCTCTCACAGACCTGTTAGTTTTTCTTTAAGAAGCCCTCCTGTTCTCCACTCATTACCTGTATTAACTGCACCTGTTTGAACTCGTTACCTGTATAAAAGACACCTGTCCACACACTCAATCAAACAGACTCCAACCTCTCCACAATGGCCAAGACCAGAGAGCTGTGTAAGGACATCAGGGATAAAATTGTAGACCTGCACAAGGCTGGGATGGGCTACAGGACAATAGGCAAGCAGCTTGGTGAGACGGCAACAACTGTTGGCGCAATTATTAGAAAATGGAAGAAGTTCAAGATCGGTCAATCTCCCTCGGTCTGGGGCACCATGCAAGATCTCACCTCGTGGGGCATCAGTGATCATGAGGAAGGTGAGGGATCAGCCCAGAACTACACGGCAGGACCTGGTCAATGACCTGAAGAGAGCTGGGACCACAGTCTCAAAGAAAACCATTAGTAACACACTACGCCGTCATGGATTAAAATCCTGCAGCGCACGCAAGGTCCCCCTGCTCAAGCCAGCGCATCTCCAGGCCCGTCTGAAGTTTGCCAATGACCATCTGGATGATCCAGAGGAGGAATGGGAGAAGGTCATGTGGTCTGATGAGACAAAAATAGAGCTTTTTGGTCTAAACTCCACTCACAGGAAGAAGAAGGATGAGTATAACCCCAAGAACACCATCCCAACCGTGAAGCATGGAGGTGGAAACATCCTTCTTTGGGGATGCTTTTCTGCAAAGGGGACAGGACGACTGCACCGTATTGAGGGGAGGATGGATGGGGCCATGTATCGCGAGATCTTGGCCAACAACCTCCTTCCCTCAGTAAGAGCATTGAAGATGGGTCAGGACTGGGTCTTCCAGCATGACAACGACCCGAAACACACAGCCAAGGCAACTAAGGAGTGGCTCCGTAAGAAGCATCTCAAGGTCCTGGAGTGGCCTAGCCAGTCTCCAGACCTGAACCCAATAGAAAATCTTTGGAGGGAACTGAAAGTCCGTATTGCCCAGCGACAGCCCCGAAACCGGAAGGATCTGGAGAAGGTCTGTATGGAGGAGTGGGCCAAAATCCCTGCTGCAGTGTGTGCAAACCTGGTCAAGAACTACAGGAAACGTATGATCTCTGTAATTGCAAACAAAGGTTTCTGTACTAAATATTAAGTTCTGCTTTTCTGATGTATCAAATACTTATGTCATGCAATAAAATGCTAATTAATTATTTAAAAATCATACAATGTGATTTTCTGGATTTTAGTTTTAGATTCCGTCTCTCACAGTTGAAGAGTACCTATGATAAAAATTACAGACTTCTACATGCTTTGTAAGTGGGCAAACCTGCAAAATCGGCAGTGTATCAAATATTTGTTCTCCCCACTGTATATAAGCTCCTTCAGTACTATCAGCAGCTATCGCGTTTCTCCAGAGCTCATTTACCCTCCTCCATCCCCAGCTCCTCCTCTCGTCCAGTCAGGATCTGGTATTCTGATTCCCCTTGAATCAGACTAAATTCCCAAATTATTTTGTACATTTAAATATCGACATTAATGATATCTGCAATACATTATGTTGGTTCTGTTCTGTTTACCCTAAGGGGGGTTATTGCTGCTCTCCCTGCTCTTATTCATGCTAGGCTGGGAGTTCTTGCCCAGAACAGAACCATACCGCCAATCCAAACTATATGCTAATTGTCAATCATCTTTGACGATAGTGGTCCTGACAGAAATGTACAAATACAAAAAACTCCTTAGCAACCGCATAGCAATGCCCTTGCAACACACTGTCATCATGGCAACACCTTAGCAACCACAGAGCAAGCCCTTGCAACATCCTGTCGTCATGGTGATAAACTTGCACAAGTAAACTGAAGTCACATTTCCTCCAGAAAATGTACAAATACAAAAAACACCTTAGCAACCGCATAGCAATTATAAAACATTAATAGAACGTTTGTTCAAAGTTCTCAAAACGTTAGCACAAAAACATTATTTATACATCCTTCATGGAGCCTTTTATTGCTGGATGTTCGTAACGTTTTTTAAATGTTACTGCTAACATTCAGAGAACGTTCAAAAGTAACGTTCCCATAATGTTTGAAGAATGATAAAATAGAATGTTCACTTAACATTTGTATAACATTCCGAGATTCCAAAGAACATTCCGTTTGGATGGGAACGTTGGCAAAACGTTCTTAGAACATATTGACCAGCGGACTGTGTAAGCAAGCGGACGTCTGCCTGAATCCTGCCGGGAGACACGTGAAGATCTGTATATGAAACTGATGGA
>CM077182.1:1235926-1258426 GCA_039654105.1 Coreius guichenoti | reverse complement strand
TTTAAAAAACGCTAGATGAACGTCCAACTAAAACATATCAGAAAAACATTCCATGAAAGGTGTATAAATACTGTTTTTTAACTGTGATTTCTCTGTTCCCACAGGATTTCACTCAACTTCTCTCTTTACTGTCATTCTCTTCTTCTTCCCCTTTCTCAGTGTTTGACTCAGTGATGTGGATACCATGGTAACGGGACACTAATTTGGTGTGAGCGAGAGAATGACACACAAACATGTTTCTCAGCGCATCTGTCCTTTAACGGAGCTCTCATTACCGTCCTGCTTGAACAAGCTGAATGTAACGCAGAATAAAGCCATCATACAACAACTCTGTGTATGCTTTACACCTCGGCTCCATCCCTAGTGAGCTGCAATACCCTAGTGAACATAAAAGTACACAAATCACACAGATACTAGGTAAAATTGTGCATTTTTAACCGAATGATTGAATGAAATATTTATAATCAACATAATGCATGCTGGGATTGCCTTCTAAATGAAGGATAAATACGAAGGATGCTTGTCTAAGGAGTCTTAAAGGTGCAGTAAGCGATTTCTGACCAACAAAACACACTTGTAGCCAATCAGCAACAAGGGGCGTGTATATTCACGAAGGGGGAGGTGCCTGTGCTGCATCATAGTAAATCGTGAATTTGGGGGCGGAGCTATCAAGCTATTGTGGAGGGGCGTGTTTATTTTGTTGTTGCTTCTCAGAAATCTCTTACTGCACCTTTAAAACGCCGTCTAGATTTGGCGCAGATCTGGTATCAGACACCTGAGCGCACCAGCAGATGTGTGGATGACTGCTGTTCTCTGGAGAAAATGATTAATTTAACACCCCAAAACAGCCACAGAGATCAGATCACACCTGAGACCAAACATAACTCGAGAAAAACGCAGAATTTCAGCTTGTTCTCTTTGATACGGAGCTCCTGCTTCTAGCCAATGGTCATAATTCAGCAATTAAGAGCTTCAGTTCTGCTTTTAGGATCAAACGAATTGAATTATAAATGGATCAAAACAAGAGTTTCTCATGAAACTTTGAGTATATTGTACAGATGAGACAAGGAAACATCAAAGTGCCAAAAAACAGATCTCTTTAATATTCTTGATTGTTTCTCCTGTGGCAATCAGAAAAAGTTCAATATATAGTTACATTATTCATAACAGTAGTTAGAAAAACAGTTCTTCTGTGAACATCGTTCATTAGCATGCGTCATGAGCTACAGGACCTCAGACTAGTGATTTATCACTCGTTTACTGATATCATATTTGTATTTTTTAATCTATTTTTATTTATTTACGCATTGACACTGAAATATCCAATAAAGTCGGCATGAAACAGAAATTTCGCAATTTTTTTTCTTATCTATTTTGCCGTATATCTGAGTGAAACGCTTTGCAAACAAGAACAAATGTAGGGCGGGGCTTGATTTTGTCTGTGGACACACACACACTCTCTCACACACACACACACACACACACTCACTCTCATTTACTCACACACTCACTCGCACACACACACACTCACTCACATTCACTCACACACTCACTTACTCACTCACTCACACACGCACTCACTCATTCACTCACTCACACACACTCGCACACACTCACACACACACATTCACACTCACTCGCACACTCACACACACACACACACACACACACACACTCACTCACTCACACACACATATGAATGCTTTTATTTGGATCTGAAAGACATTGCAAAGAAAACAAGATCCAAATACTCTGGGAAGAGTCATCAAGGTGACAGGTCTACAATTCATGGCTCACATACTTTTACAGGTCCTTCCATTTATAATACTTAACACATTAAGGATAAACAAAACATCTCCGTCTCCATATTTGCATGCTCCCTATGGTGGCTGAAACGGAGCAGAATTTTCACACACACACACACACACACACACACACACACACACACAAACACACACACACACACACACACTCACACACACAATCACTCACTCACACACTCACTCACTCACTCACTCACACACACAATCACACACACACTGACTCACTGCAATATTCAAAAATATAAAAAAAAATATATATATATATATATATATAAAAAAAAAAAAAACAATAGTCAGTTTAGATTTGCTGGTGACTTTAAGCTCGCTCCTCTGGGAAGCTGCACGCAGAGAGTGTGAACGATCCGAACAGCTTGGACTGCAAACCGCGAACAGCTTGAAGCAAAGCGAGTTGGCAGCGCGCGCGACTGAGGCGCTTCACATGCACACGCACAACACAAACCCTCTATTTTCTGCGTTTCTCAAGCTGAATGACACCTGAATCTCTTACAGCTCTGTTTACGAGCTCGTTTCTGTGCTAAAATGCTCCAAACATCTTATAAAACACGACGCAATGAAGGCGTGAAATAATATAACCTGCACTAGAACAAATCAAGACTAATGTAAAGCGCGCGCTTGGGCGTCTTAATGAAAACGCCAAATCTGCAGCTCTTACACGCTTAAACTCACTGGGAAAAAGACCCTGCCGAGGTCCCCGAGGGCTTATTGCAGTAATTACGATTTTCATAAACCCCTTTGTGAGCGTCTTACGCAGAGAAAAGCTCTCTACATTGTATCTGAACCCAAAAATGGAGAGGAATTTAGCTGCGGTTCTGAGGATTAACCATCACAAGCTTCCGCGCGCGGACACATTTCACAGAGAAACACTTGAGAACAGGACGTTTGGCAGTACACAAGAGTTAGGACATTAGTGCTCTATAATTCGATTCACATTTAGTTTTTTGATTTGACAGGTGCTTTTGTTTTATCCATAATTCACAGGCAAACGTACACAAACACTACAAAAACAAACATGGACATTTTGATTAATGATAAAATGGGGTTTTGATTAATAAGGAAAACCACTTATATGGAAAACTTTCACTATTTCACACATTGAAGTGTGGAGCTAAATGAACTTATTTTGCTTGTCATTTCATTTTTATTTTATTTCTTTAAATGAAAAAACATAACCCTGTATGTATTATAACCCTATACATTGGCACTGCCAGTGCCACCCTGGTCCCCTGAACTGCCGGATCCGTCCTGTCCTCCTGAACTGCCGGCACCACCCTGGTCCCCTAAACTGCCGGATCCGTCCTGGCCTCCTGAACTGCCGGCGCCACCCTGGTCCCCTGAACTGCCGGATCCGTCCTGGCCTGCTGAACTGCCGGCGTCGCCCTGGCCTCCTGAACTGCCGGATCCGTCCTGGCCTGCTGAACTGCCGGCGTCGCCCTGGCCTCCTGAACTGCCGGCTCTGCCCTGGCCTCCTGAACTGTCGGTGTCGCACTGGTCCCCTGAACTGCCGGCGTCGCACTGGTCCCCTGAACTGCCGGATCTGGATTATTTCGTTTATTTTTGTTGAATATTTTGTATATAATAAAGCTATGAATTTAATGTCATGGAGTTATAAATAAAAGTTATGTATTTATTTATTGTGAATTTTATTGATTTTATTTTATTTTGTTTATTTTTGTTGAATATTTTGTATGTAATAAAGTAAAAAAATATTTATTTACTATCTATTTTTTTATTATGTTTTCTCCCGTGTAATTTAGATCTCATTTGCGGTCTGTAGTATTCAGAATGCAGTAAAACAGTTTTCTGGTGAATTGAATACAGTTCCACCTTCTCAAGGAGCAAATGTCCCTTCTTCACTGAGCTCTGGACGGCTCAAGGACACACGCGTGTGTGGGGTGTGTGTATGAATGTAGAGTGTGAGATAATAACTGAGGAAGAGGAGCTCAGAACACAGCAGGAGGAAGAAACACAGACTCACCATGACCTGCTTAACAGAGAAACACATTATCATCCTCTCAGTGTCAGTGCAGCCGCTCACAGCTCACACAGATTCATTACTGACCCACAGAATCTCTGAATATACCACACGCAGGCTGAGACTGTTAACCCAAATATGACACACTGTTGAAATGATGACAAAAATTCAAAATTATGACTACTAAAATTATGACATAAGAGGAAATTGACAGTTGAAATTATGAAGACAAATCGAAATTATGATATAAAAAGTAGAAATTAAGACATTCAAAGTCTAAATTATGACAAAAAGTCGAAATTATGACACAATCTAAATTATGACATACAAATTATGATGCTATAAAAATCAAAATTGACAAAAAGTCAAAATTATGACATTAAAAGTTGAAATTGACATAAATAGTAGAAATTAGGACATACTAAATCGAAATTTTGCCCTAAAGAAATAATGACTTACAAAGGCATTATTATTACATAAAAACTCAAAATTATGACATACTAAATCATAATTATGACATGGAAATTCTAAATTTTGACAACATCGAAATTATGAGTTATTTGTCAGTCAATTCGAATTTTTAATTTTGATTTGTCATAATCTGTACTTTGCGAGTGTGGTAGTTTAGCCGTGCGTCTTCGCTCTTAGCGAGTGTGTGAGTCTGTGTGTGAGAGAAGGACACAGAGCTGCAGATTCACAGGGTCGAACTGTTTGGCCCTTGAAGAGCGCGACTCCATTTCATTGGCAGCGATGGCCCTGTGCTGTCATTCATTAGTGTTAAAATGTGTCTGTTCCCACAGCAGAGCGGATATCACACACACACACACACACACACACACACACACTCGCTCAGCCCTTGACTCCAGGACAGAGATGACAGGCAGACCTACAGTCATTCATCATCCTGCGCTCTCTTCCTTTATCTGTATCTCTCTCTCTCTCTCTCTGTAAAGCTGCTGACTTAGAATATTCAGCTCTATATGTGCTATTTTTCTCCACACACACACACACACACTCAAACACAGCACAAATTAAAACATGCAAAACTGATGCATACTGCATGAAAAGGAACAGCGCACACTACTGCAACCTACTGACCAGAGACCAGAATATTAGTGTCTCAGAACGTTCTGTCAAGGTTCTCTCAACGTTATGAGCAAACGTTCTTCCAGTAACGCTAATAGAACGTTCATTCAAAGTTATCTGGTCTTTAATAATGTTCTCAGAACGTTAGCACAAAAACATTATTCACTGAATGTTTTCAGAACATTTTAGTTGTTAGTGTTTTTTAACGTTACTACTTTTTTCAGAAAGTAATGTTGCCATAATACTTGCAAAATGATAAAATAAAGAATACATAAACGTTAGCAAAACGTTTCCAGAAAATTTTTTTGTTAGCTAGTTTAGCAAAGAATGATAAAACATTCAAAACGTCAGAAAATTAAGATAGAGAGAGGATTTTACTTTTTTTTATTTTACTCAATTTGCATGATTGTTAGTTCACTTTGCACATTTCCACATTGAAACTGAATTGAAATTCAATCAATTCCACACTGAAAGTGAACTGAAATACAGAGATTAAAAGAAACCCTGAAAAATAATTACAGTGGGGAGAACAAGTATTTGATACACTGCCGATTTTGCAGGTTTGCCCACTTACAAAGCATGTAGAAGTCTGTAATTTTTATCATAGGTACTCTTCAACTGTGAGAGACGGAATCTAAAACAAAAATCCAGAAAATCACATTGTATGATTTTTAAATAATTAATTTGCATTTTATTGCATGACATAAGTATTTGATCACCTACCAACCAGTAAGAATTCCGGCTCTCACAGACCTGTTAGTTTTTCTTTAAGAAGCCCTCCTGTTCTCCACTCATTACCTGTATTAACTGCACCTGTTTGAACTCGTTACCTGTATAAAAGACACCTGTCCACACACTCAATCAAACAGACTCCAACCTCTCCACAATGGCCAAGACCAGAGAGCTGTGTAAGGACATCAGGGATAAAATTGTAGACCTGCACAAGGCAGGGATGGGCTACAGGACAATAGGCAAGCAGCTTGGTGAGAAGGCAACAACTGTTGGCGCAATTATTAGAAAATGGAAGAAGTTCAAGATGACGGTCAATCTCCCTCGGTCTGGGGCACCATGCAAGATCTCACCTCGTGGGGCATCAATGATCATGAGGAAGGTGAGGGATCAGCCCAGAACTACACGGCAGGACCTGGTCAATGACCTGAAGAGAGCTGGGACCACAGTCTCAAAGAAAACCATTAGTAACACACTACGCCGTCATGGATTAAAATCCTGCAGCGCACGCAAGGTCCCCCTGCTCAAGCCAGCGCATGTCCAGGCCCGTCTGAAGTTTGCCAATGACCATCTGGATGATCCAGAGGAGGAATGGGAGAAGGTCATGTGGTCTGATGAGACAAAAAGAGCTTTTTGGTCTAAACTCCACTCGCCGTGTTTGGAGGAAGAAGAAGGATGAGTACAACCCCAAGAACACCATCCCAACCGTGAAGCATGGAGGTGGAAACATCATTCTTTGGGGATGCTTTTCTGCAAAGGGGACAGGACGACTGCACCGTATTGAGGGGAGGATGGATGGGGCCATGTATCGCGAGATCTTGGCCAACAACCTCCTTCCCTCAGTAAGAGCATTGAAGATGGGTCGTAACTGGGTCTTCCAGCATGACAACGACCCGAAACACACAGCCAGGGCAACTAAGGAGTGGCTCCGTAAGAAGCATCTCAAGGTCCTGGAGTGGTCTAGCCAGTCTCCAGACCTGAACCCAATAGAAAATCTTTGGAGGGAGCTGAAAGTCCGTATTGCCCAGCGACAGCCCCGAAACCTGAAGGATCTGGAGAAGGCCTGTATGGAGGAGTGGGCCAAAATCCCTGCTGCAGTGTGTGCAAACCTGGTCAAGAACTACAGGAAACGCATGATCTCTGTAATTGCAAACAAAGGTTTCTGTACCAAATATTAAGTTCTGCTTTTCTGATGTATCAAATACTTGTCATGCAATAAAATGCAAATTAATTACTTAAAAATCATACAATGTGATTTTCTGGATTTTTGTTTTAGATTCCGTCACTCACAGTTGAAGAGTACCTATGATAAAAATTACAGACTTCTACATGCTTTGTAAGTGGGCAAACCTGCAAAATCGGCAGTGTATCAAATACTTGTTCTCCCCACTGTATATGGCGATCGACTCTCCTGCGTATTAAAATATTGTATTTTATTATGTAGTTTTTTTTGATGTGTTTACTTTCTGTATTATAACTACCGTCTCTCTTTCTCTCTCTGGCCAACACAAAAGTTTCCGTATTTCTCACTGAGACAGACAGACAGACAGACAGACAGAGAGAGAGAGAGAGAGAGAGATGGTCATTTTTGCAGGTGTTCCTCCACTCAACATCCATTTCACATCTTGACAAGCAATCAATCAAATCTGGCCGCCGGAACCCTGTGACGAGACTCCACAAATGGACAGCTGTTACCACGGAAACCCCGGCAGCACGACATCCAATCAGAGAGGGAGAACAATGATCTGTACGCAGGGGAGCATGTGCCGCCGCTTACGGACACACCTCTCTTTCATGACTGATCATCTGTTTGTTTGTTGATGATCTTGTGAAGCAGCTCATCAATAATCCACACAAATAAAGAAAAGCCTGTCATCGTTTCCTTTCTTTCTTCAATTTTTATTGACCACATCCGTCAAGCTGGAAATAAAAACACAATCTGATTTTTGAATCTAAATGAATGAGATATAAGAGCTTCAGGGAAATAAGTGACTTACATTATGTCTGTTCCTCACATTCATATAAGCCATATATATGGTGTTTTTGTCCTTTTGGAGCTCATTAAACAGCCAATTAAGTTTAACAGCCTTTTTAACATTCTTTAAACATTATGGGAATGTTACTTTTGATTGTTCTGAAACAAGTAGTAGATTAATATCCAACTAAAACATTTCAGGTAAAAACCCTTCAATGAATAAAGTTTTTGTGCTAACATTAGTTTTACTTTAAATGAACGTCCTACTAACATTCATAACGTTGAGAGAACCTTGCCAGAACGTTCTGAGAACATTATTAATGCCCAGATAACTTTGAATGAACGTTCTATTAACGTTACTGGAAGAACGTTTGCTCATAACGTTGAGAGAACCTTGCCAGAACGTTCTGAGAACATTATTAAAGACCAGATAACTTTGAATGAACGTTCTATTAGCGTTACTGGAAGAACGTTTGCTCATAACGTTGAGAGAACCTTGCCAGAACGTTCCCTGTTAGCTGCTAAACATCTGCCTTGTACTGCAGGTAAATGATGACAGATGAATTGTTTCTTTAAGCAGTCTATCAATGTGAAAGTGACCAACAGAATCCCTGTAAACAATGACCGATGGCGGAGGGGTTTGTTGACAGCGGGCAGCGTCTGCTTTGGATCCTATTATTATTTGATGTATTTTCTAATGACAGCTTTCCCATGGAGACGCTCGCAGACTAATTACCAGAACCGGAAGCTGTTAAAGTCGTCCCTGGGCGCAGCGCTCATCGATTTAAACTCACTCCTGTGGTTTTGGCCTTCACGAGCGGCGCGTCTCTGATCGTGAACGTGCTCTTCAGGTGTTTAGTTCAAGGTGTGCCGGTGATGCTCAGATAATGAGATTTCACAGGTCAGAAGTGGCGTCTTCATTTCTGCTCCGCCCTCAAGAGGATTAACTCAGATATGTTGTGTTTCCCGTTCCTCCGTCCCTCTATCCCTCTTATGATGATCACAGTCCTGGAGTAGAGTAGATGGGTTTAAACTGAGCAGATGCTTTTATCTGAAGCAACTTCCAGAGACGATCCCTCTCGAGTGACACTCAGTGTTGTGTGAGTATTAAAAGGATAGTTCCACACACACAGTCACTCACTCATACACACACACTCTCACACACATACACACTCACTTACTCACACATATACTCACTCGCACACACACTTATCTTTTGTAACTTTATAACAGGGAACGTTCTAATATCGTTCTGTCAAGGTTCTCTCAACGTTATGATCAAACGTTCTTCCAGTAACGTTAATAGAACGTTCGTTCAAAGTTATCTAGTCTTTAATAATGTTCTCAAAACATTAGCACAATCGTTTCGTTCATGGAACGTTTTTTTCTGAAACGGTTAAGTTGGATCCTGTTTTTTAAATATTACTAGTTTCAGAACGTTCAGAGAACATTCAAAAGTAACGTTCCCATAACGTTTGAAGAACGATACAATGTAATGTTCCCTTAAACTGGACGGTTTTGTTGCACAGTCATGCTAATAAAATGAAATGTGCAGAAGTTCAGCACGTGAAAGTGTGTGTGTGTGTGTGAGTTGTTGAGTGTCAGTTGTGCTCGGTCAGTGTTGTCTGCGGCAGTTATAAATGGACGTGTGAGATATTGATGGATGTGTTTCCGTCGCTCGGTGGACAGACAGCAGTAATGAGCTCGGAACTCATCCGTTCCCGCTGACAGACACTGCGGCTCGGGTTTGCTTCTGTCTGCCCAAAACACACACACACACACACACTGGCACACGTCATGCTGCTGACTGCACTTTTAGACACAAACACAAACACTACCAGCTACAAAATACTCATCAGGAAAATAGCCAGCTTTTAATTATAATGCCCAGAAGAGCCTGTGTGTTCATCTGCATCTGTCTCTGTCACACACACAGCGCGAGTACAAGAATGAAAGAAGGTCTGTGGCGCCCCCTATGTGAAAAATTGGTGAATTACACCCATGTTTCTACTACAACATTGTCCATAACCATAAAGATAAATGATCATAATAACACAGTAGACATAAATGTGTCATTTCAGTCTCACACGTTTATAACGAAAATGTCCTCACAAATACAGTAAAAACTGACTTGCAAGAACAGTTCAAGAACAAAATGTATTATAATAAAAAAGAATAACAAATACAAATATTTTAGTAAATAAGTATTCAGCTATACATTGTTTTTATATTTAGTAATTGATAAATAATTACAATCCTTCAAAAGTCATTCTAATTTCAATCTGTGTGGTTAGTAAAAATGTATACCGATCAGGCATAACATTATGACTAATATTGTGTTGGTCTCCCTTTTGCTGACCCGTCAAGGCATGGACTCCACTAGACCCCTGAAGGTGTGCTGTGGTATCTGGCACCAAGATGTTAGCAGCAGATCCTTTAAGTCCTGTAAGTTGCAAGGTGGGGCCTCCATGGATCGGACTAGTGTTCAGCACATCCCACAGATGCTCGATTGGATTGAGATCTGGGGAATTTGGAGGCCAAGTCAACACCTCAAACTCGTTGTTGTGCTCCTCAAACCATTCCTGAACCATTTTTGCTTTGTGGCAGGCGCATTATCCTGCTGAAAGAGCCACAGCCACCAGGGAATACCGTTTCCATGAAAGGGTGTACATGGTCTGCAACAATGCTTAGGTAGGTGGAACGTGTCAAAGTAACATACACATGGATGGCAGGACCCAAGGTTTCCCAGCGGAACATTGCCCAAAGCATCACACTGCCTCCGCCGGCTTGCCTTCTTCCCATAGTGCATCCTGGTGCCATGTGTTCCCCAAGTAACCGACGCACACTCACCCGGCCATCCACCTGATGTAAAAGAAAACGTGATTCATCAGACCAGGCCACCTTCTTCCATTGCTCCGTGGTCCAGTTCTGATGCTCACGTGCCCACTGTTGGCGCTTTCGGCGGTGGACAGCGGTCAGCATGGGCACCCTGACTGGTCTGCGGCTATGGAGCCCCATACGCAACAAACTGCGATGCACTGTGTATTCTGACACCTTTCTATCAGAACCAGCATTAACTTGAGCAATTTGAGCTACAGTAGCTCGTCTGTTTGATCGGACCACACGGGCCAGCCTTCGCTCCCCACGTGCATCAATGAGCCTTGGCCGCCCATGACCCTGTCGCCGGTTCACCACTGTTCCTTCCTTGGAGCACTTTTGATAGATACTGACCACTGTAGACCGGGAACACCCCACAAGAGCTGCAGTTTTGGAGATGCTCTGACCCAGTCGTCTAGCCATCACAATTTGTCCCTTGTCAAACTCGCTCAAATCCTTACGCTTGCCCATTTTTCCTGCTTCTAACACATCAACTTTGAGGACAAAATATATCACACCCACTAACAGGTGCCGTGATGAATAGATAATCAGTGTTATTCACTTCACCTGTTATGCTTGATCGGTGTATGTGAATGAGAGTGGAAAATGTTTCTGTTTCCCTCGTGCGGCCACCAGAGGGCGCCGCTGCTTTATGATTCACACTCATCGTTATTCATGACCGCTGAACTGACAAAACGAGTTAAAATCATAGCACTGATCTCTGACTGTGAATGCTTCTGCTTGCCTTTGTCCTCACGAGCATCCTTTATCCATCTCTTATGTGGGAGAAAATGTATACTTTTATTATTATTCTGAATTGCGTAGTCTGTGCTGACAGCATCCCAGCTAACAAGACGTTTTACTAATGTTTCTATGGTCTTAATTTTTTAAATGTATTAAAACGTTTTTTCTTGCTTATACGAACACTAAAAAAATGGTGCTATATAACATCAAAAATGGTTCTTGGCTCGTAATCATAGGGGAACCACTTTTGGTGCTATATAGCACTGTATCTTTAAAGGTGCTCTACCGCACCTTTGTCAAATGGTGCTATGTAGAACCCATAAGAGGTGCCATATTGCATTTTATTTCTTCAACAAAAATGGTGCTAAATAGCACCAACAGTGGTTCTTTGGCTTGTAAAGGACCTTTAAAGGGGCTTAACAGGTTCTTTGTACGGCAATGGTGCTATATAGCACCTTAACCACCCCAAAGAACCGCTGAAGAACCAGTGAAGAACAGGAGAAGAACCGCTAAAGAACCATACAGGGGCTTAACAGGTTCTGTATACGGTAGCGGTGCTATATAGCACCTCAGTCATCTCATACCCCTTTTCCACCAAGGCAGTTTGAGTGCTGGTTCGCAGCCAGAGCCTAGTTTCAAATCGGTTCATTTTCTTTCGACACCCAAAGCACCAGCTCTGAACCAGGAAAAGTGGTTCTTAAGTAGCACCAAAACATTGCTGGTCTAGAAGAACTGCTTGCGTCAGGGGCTGGGGGCGGGGTTACCATGACCAACAAGACGAACACAAACTTGTGACCGCCATTTTTGAAATAGCAGCTAATCGAGCTAATAGCTGCTCAATTGTAATCTCCGTCTATACAAATTACGGCGAGCTGCACGAATGCGTTGGATTCGCTGTGTTTTGATGCCGATGTAGGATCACAAAACCATGTGCATCAATAGTAACGCAACATTCACCATTATTGATGGAAGGCTTGTTCGAGATGCATCAGCGCTGTGCAGACCGATCGCCATATGACAAAGTACAACGAGAGCATATGACTCCTTATGCTTTTGAATCGCTCTTGCGGTACTTTGATATCATACGCTGATCGGTCTGCACAGCGCCGATGCATCTCGAACAAGCCTGGTGTGTTTGTGTTTCCCGCTTCCTCGCTAGCGTTGCTGAGAAAGATGAGACGTATACAGTGATGTAAGACCTGGCTCTGTGGTGGCTCTCTAGCCCGTGGAAAGGCAAACCGGTTCTTAGAAGGCTCGTCAGTCGAACCAACTCCGAACCGGCACTAGCACTAGCTCTGAACTAGCACCCGGTTCATGCTGGTGGAAAAGGGGTATCAAAGAACCGGTGAAAAAACCATACAGGGGCTTAACAGGTTCTGTATACGGTAGCGGTGCTATATAGCACCTCAGTCATCCCAAAGAACCACTGAAGAACCATACAGGGGCTTAACAGGTTCTGTATACGGTAACAGTGCTATATAGCACCTCAGTCATCCCAAAGAACCGCTGAAGAACCGCTGAAGAACCACTGAAGAACCATACAGGGGCTTAACAGGTTCTGTATACAGTAGCGGTGCTATATAGCACCTCAGTCATCCCAAAGAACCGGTGAAGAACCACTGAAGAACCATACAGGGGCTTAACAGGTTCTGTATACGGTAGCAGTGCTATATACCACCTCAGTCATCCTAAAGAACCGGTGAAGAACCGCTGAAGAACTGCTGAAGAACCACTGAAGAACCATACAGGGGCTTAACAGGTTCTGTATACGGTAGCGGTGCTATATAGCACCTCAGTCATCCCAAAGAACCGGTGAAGAACCACTGAAGAACCATACAGGGGCTTAACAGGTTCTGTATACGGTAGCAGTGCTATATAGCACCTCAGTCATCCCAAAGAACCAGTGAAGAACCGCTGAAGAACCACTGAAGAACCATGCAGGGGCTTAACAGGTTCTGTATACAGTAGCGGTGCTATATAGCACCTCAGTCATCCCAAAGAACTGGTGAAGAACCGCTGAAGAACCACTGAAGAACCATACAGGGGCTTAACAGGTTCTGTATACGGTAGCGGTGCTATATAGCACCTCAGTCATCCAAAAGAACTGGTGAAGAACCGCTGAAGAACCACTGAAGAACCATACAGGGTCTTAACAGGTTCTGTATACGGTAGCAGTGCTATATAGCACCTCAGTCATCCTAAAGAACCAGTGAAGAACCGCTGAAGAACCACTGAAGAACCATACAGGGTCTTAACAGGTTCTGTATACTGTAGCAGTGCTATATAGCACCTCAGTCCTCCTAAAGAACCAGTGAAGAACCGCTGAAGAACCACTGAAGAACCATACAGGGGCTTAACAGGTTCTGTATACGGTAGCAGTGCTATATAGCACCTCAGTCATCCCAAAGAACCGGTGAAGAACCGCTAAAGAACCATACAGGGGCTTAACAGGTTATGTATACGGTAGTGGTGCTATATAGCACTTCAGTCATCCCAAAGAACCGGTGAAGAACTGGAGAAGAACTGCTGAAGAACCATACAGGGGCTTAACAGGTTCTGTATATGGTAGCGGTGCTATATAGCACCTCAGTCATCCCAAAGAACCGGTAAAGAGCCGCTAAAGAACCGCTAAAGAACCATACAGGGGCTTAACAGGTTCTGTATACGGTAGCGGTGCTATATAGCACCTCAGTCATCCCAAAGAACCGGTGAAGAACCGCTAAAGAACCATACAGGGGCTTAACAGGTTCTGTATATGGTAGCGGTGCTATATAGCACCTCAGTCATCCCAAAGAACCGGTGAAGAACCGCTAAAGAACCATACAGGGGCTTAACAGGATCTGAAGCGGTGCTATATAGCACCTCAGTCATCCCAAAGAACCGGTGAAGAACCACTGAAGAACCATACAGGGGCTTAACAGGTTTCTTTATACGGTAGCGGTGCTATATAGCACCTCAGTCATCCCAAAGAACCGGTGAAGAACCACTGAAGAACCATACAGGGGCTTAACAGGTTCTGTATACGTTAGCAGTGCTATATAGCACCTCAGTCATCCCAAAGAACCAGTGAAGAACCACTGAAGAACCATACAGGGGCTTAACAGGTTCTGTATACGGTAGCGGTGCTATATAGCACCTCAGTCATCCCAAAGAACCAGTGAAGAACCGGAGAAGAACTGCTGAGGAACCATACAGGGGCTTAACAGGTTCTGTATACGGTAACGGTACTATTTAGCACCTCAGTCATCCCAAAGAACCGGTGAAGAACTGCTAAAGAACCACTGAAGCACCAAGATTTGGTGCTATGCAGCACTTAAAGTGGTTCCCATATGATTACGAGCCAAAGAACCACTTTTAGTACTACCATTTTTTTTTGAGTGAAGGTTAAGGGACCATTCCATTGTCATTCTTCAAACATTATGGGATGTTACTTTAGAATGTTCTCTGAACGTTCTGAAACAAGTAGAAACATTTAAAAAACGTTAGACGAACGTTCCAACTAAAACATTTGAGAAAAGATGCTCCATGAATTATGTTTTTGTGAGAACATTATTAAAGATCAGATAACTTTGTTCTGTTAATGTTAATGTTTGTTCATAACGTGAGAGAACATTGACAGAACGTTCCCCTGTTCGCTGGGATCATCTTTATCAGCAGAAACCGCTCGTCTCGTCTCTCTCTCTCTCTCTCTCTCTCTCTCACTCACACACACACACACACACACACACTCTCTCTCACACTCACACTCACACACACACACACACACTCTCTCTCTCTCTCTCTCTCTCTCTCTCTCTCTCTCTCTCTCTCTCTCTGTTAATGAGTCTCCTGTATGCGGACAGCTCTCTCTGCATCACCAATCATCTGGGGCTCGAACAGGAAATGGCTGTGTGCTGTGACTTCCTGCGGCGCATGCCCTGTGATGACCTCCTGTTTAAAGCGTGTCCTGATAAACGCGCTCAGGATGATTTCAATTCACACCCTCAGACTCACTAATGGATGAGACACAGGAAAGCCAGCGTGACCCGCTGTATTCATCTGAATCACACACACACACACACACACACACACACACACACACACACTCACTCACTCACTCTCTCTCACACACTCTCACACACTCTCACATGCACACACTCTCTCACACACTCACACTCACACAAACACACTCACACACTCACTCACACACACACACACACTCACTCACACACACTCTCACTCACACACACTCTCACACACACTCTCACACACTCACACTCACACACACACACACACACACTCACTCCCACACACTCTCACTCACACTCTCACACACTCACTCACACACACTCTCACTCACACACTCACACACACACTCTCATGCACACTCACACTTGCACTTACACACACACTCGCACCTACACTCACTCACACACACACTCACACACAGTCTCACACACACACTCACACTCACACACACTCTCACACACACACACACACACTCACACACACACACACTCACACACACTCACACACACTCATTCACTCACTCACTCACACACACACTCTCACGCACACACACACTTGCACTTACACAAACTCGCACACAGTCTCACACACTTGTACTTACACACTCACACACAGACTCTCTTTTCACACACACATACACACTCACACACACTCACATACACTCTCTCACACACACTCACACATACTCTCTCTTCTCACACACACATACACACTCACACACACACTCACATACACTCTCTCTCACACACACTCACACATACTCTCTCTCTCTCTCTTTTTTAAAACAAATCATATATTTTGAAAACACGTATTTTTCCATGGCGGCCAGAGATGCAAACGAATGTCAACGCATGTAATCTGGTCACATGATGCCAAAAAACTTGACGAAAACGGACTGACCACATGAACGATGGACCTGTGCCACAACACCCTGAAACTCCACCTACATTCTCCAAACATCCAATCACACGGTCCCAATGCAGTGGCTGACAGCTCCTCCAGAATCTGAAATGAACCAATCAGAAACTACAGAGTTTATAAACGCATAAACAGCTGCGAATGCAACTCAACTAACACAACACAACCTCTCTGAACTCCTCAAAACTGAGCGTTAAATAACACACATCACGAACCAATGAGATCGTGACGTCTAGACACGGTGATACCTAATACACCTGGCCGAACGAACACAAACCACGATCAAACCCACTGCATTTCATCTACAAGCTCACATTAATGAGCCATGAAGAGAAGCCAACACGCTAAAGAAGCTTTTGACATTCACTAGACGCACAATGCCAAGGTTTATAGCTCTAGTCCTGAAAAAGGAGTTCAGATCTTCAGAGAGACCAAATCCAGCTTTTCATATCAGTGACATTCTACATTCTCTTTCTTTCTAGCCGTGAATTTGACGTTCCTAGATCAGCCTTGATGTTGAATCTCAGTTTAATCGGCTGCATGTCTCTCGTTTCACCCTCAAAGCCTCACGGGGAAACCGGACACTGGTTATTTTTGTACATCTCTCTCTCTCTCTCTCTGGCCTGTGGTTCAGGGTCTGAACACATTAATGGTCACTGCGTTACCATGGTAACGGTGAGATCTGCAGCCTGAGCGACTCATAAAGGGTTAATGAACATCACTGATAATGCTGTCAGGAGACCGGGGCAAGTTGTCACACCATATGTGGGAAACAATGGCAGTCTGCGATTACAGAGCTTAAGATGAACTATTTAACTAGTGCTGTCAAATCGATTAATCACATCCAAAATAAAAGTTTGTGTTTATGTAATATACGGTATGTGTGTGTACTGTGTATAATTATTATGTGTATGGTCACACTCATTAATGTATATATTTAAGAAATATTTGTGTATACTGTATATATATTTATATCATTTATATTATATATAAATATTATATATATAAATATAACAAACGTTTCTTAAATATATACATGCATGTGTGTGTATTTATATATACACATAATAATTATGCAGAGTACACACACATATATTATGTAAACACAAACTTTTATTTCGGATGCGATTAATCGATTTGACAGCACTACTTATAAATTAAATGTGTGATGTGTACTATGTTCTAATTTCATATAATTGATTAATTACAGTATCCGTTAGCTAATTATTTTTCAATGCAAAGTCGTTAAATTAGTGCTGTCAAATCCATTAATCGCATCCTAAATAAAAGTTTGTTTATGGCCTAATTTGTAGGTTAACACACACACACACATATACATTTATGCATACATATGTGTGTGTGTGTGTGTGTGTACACCTATAAATTAGGCCATAAACAAACTTTTATTTTGGATGCGATTAATCGCGATTAATCAATTTGACAGCACTAATATATGTATGTATGTATGTGTGTGTGTGTGTGTGTGTGTGTGTGTTTTCGTGTCTGTATACATACACACACACATACATATATATATATATATTTATGCATACATATATGTGTGTGTGTGTGTGTGTAAACCTACAAATTAGGCCATAAACACAAACTTTTATTTTGGATGTGATTAATCGTGATTAATCGATTTGACAGCACCATTTATAAGGATTAGAAACTATCTGTAAATACACAGAAAACATGCATTTGTGTAATTGACTCCAATCCTGATAGTTTCTGAGATAAGACCTTGTGGCAACATGTGACAACTAGCCCCTGTCACATAGTGCAGCACATTTCCCTGCCGTCTAAAATCTGACATTACGAAGATGTGATCTACACCGATAGATGTGAAGTTCACTCTTACACACTGGACTGAAAGCAGCAGAAATGCTCCGGAATGGATCACATGCGCCTTTAAATGAAAAGACTCACATGTTTCCATATTAACCGCGGCGCGTTCTGGGGGGTGCGCGCTCTCGCCCACCGCACGCGGCCTGCTAATGACACGAACGTATGCGCGACCGCGCTCCCATCAAACACACACAGATTAATGTGATGATTAATATGATCGACAGATTATGAGCTGTTTCCACATCTTCAGAATCTCTCTTTTCAAACATGCATGCGATGTGTGCAAAACATCACTAACACACAACAACAAATAATATTCACAATTATCACAAATTATTATTAGCCTATTCTTAAAAGCAAAATAAAATATGGAATGAAAACACAATAAATGCACAATAAAAAAAATACAAACTAGTACAACATGCAGATGCATTATAATTAGAAATCGGGGTGAAATGAGCTTAATTGTCACAACAACAAAACAAAAAAAATCACAAAAAAATTGTATTTTTCCCACATTCGATCATTTTAATTAACTACAATAAATAAATGGCATATGAATAAATAGTAGTGTAATAAGTGCTCTATTCGTATAAATGCAGTTACTAAATGTTGTTTGTTCAAATGCATGTGTTTGTCAGGTTACTGTCCAAAAATATCCCAATCATTTGAGAGGGATTCTGTCATGCACGACCGGGGGAAAAAACAGGAAAGAAAAGCCTGATGTTTTCTGGTGAGAGTAATAAGGCTTTTGTTGGTGATAAATAGTTCCTGTGAGGTTAAAGTGTGTCAGCGCGAGCGTGATCGGGAGCTGCTGCGCGTGATTTTCTCTCTCTCTCTCTCTCTCTCTCTCTCTCTCTCTCTCTCTCTCTCTCTCTCTCTCTCTTGGATTCATTTCTCCAGCCTGTGCTGTCCACAATATAATCCCCATTTTAAGAAAACCTTTCTTCTTCTCCTTAGTTTTCTCTATTCCCCCCATTTATTATGAATTCTGACCTTTGTTCTCATTTCAGTGTGTGTTCTGCATTCACAACAGAAGGTCTGGAAAATGCATAGAATTGCACAATTCCAATTTCGAATATTTTTAAATCCTAGTGCAGAAAATAAAAACTGTATTAAATCGTTATTTTGTAATGAGTTGATTGCTTTGCAGTGGCAAATTTGGGTTAGACTTTATTTTAAGGTGTCATTGTTACAGTGTAATTATATATTTTAAGTGCTGAGTAATATTAATTGACTATAGGGTTAGGGTTTGGTTAGTTGCATGTAATTATGCATAATTTACTGTTATTACTATAGTAAGTACATGTAACATGTAACAAGGACACTGTATTTACATGTGTGTAATCGAGATCTAATTCTAATCTAGATAGATTGCATTAAATTTTAAAATTGACTGAATTGACAATGTATAAACATTAAACACATAAACATTAAATATAGGCTATATGAAATATCTAAAGGTCTATCGAAACGTATATGATAATACAGGCTATGTATTTACTTATGCATTACTTGGTTTGTATTGAAGGCTTTAACTTGAGCTTCGGCAGACGCAAATGACGTTCACTTGTTATTAGAGAGTTCATAAGTTTGTCTTCTCTCGCTACACACGCACACACACGCGCGCGCGCGACCAATGAGCGCGTGCGCGACGGTAAAGACCGGACAGCACGAGACCGCTTCACACACACACACACACACACGGTACCTTATGATGTGCTCATGTGTGAACAATCACCGGACGAGATTCCAATCTGTAGAATAGAATAGAATAGAATAGAATAGAATAGAATAGAATAGAATAGATGAGCGTTCTGCGAATGTTGTGGAAATATTGATCCCAAACAAAAGGTGGTGAGTATACGCTAATATTATTAATGTTTTACTGTGGAATACTACTAATAATAATATTAAATAGGCGATAGCATTTTTAGTGATCATAATAGAATGCTAAATTGGAACATATAAATGTTAGTTTTGGTTTAATAACTTCTTTAACTGTGTAATTGGGTGTGCTGATAATTAATTAGTGAATTACGCGGAATATTACGCGCGTAACACATCTGCGTTTGCATTTGTGTAGAGTTGTGGAAGCGGATTCATAAAGTTGTGCTGCTGCCTGAGGCCTGCGCGGGTCAGATGCGCGTCCACGCGTCTCTCTCACACCTGTCCGGTGAGCTCCGCGTCTCTCTCTCTCTTTCTCTCTCTCTCTCTCTCTCTCTCTCTCTCTGGATGTATTGAGACTTTGACGGGATTTTAACTCAATCAACGGCACGATGAAGGAGAAATCAAAGACGGCGGCGAGGACGCGCCGGGAGAAGGAGAACAGCGAGTTTTACGAGCTCGCCAAAATGTTGCCGCTGCCGTCCGCGATCACGTCTCAGCTGGACAAAGCGTCCATCATCCGCCTGACCAGCAGCTACCTGAAGATGCGCCTGGTGTTCCCGCAAGGTCAGAGCCGTCATTAACACGCACGCACTCATTACAGCCTCGCTTTGAGTCGCGCGCCAAACATAAAGCGCTATGGTTCCACGAAGAACCTTCAACATTCCATTCCGCGAAAGAGTCTTTATAGTGCTAAACAATCTGGGTTGTTACAACCCAAAAATTTGGGTCAAATATGGACGAACCCAACCGTTGGGTTAAAAATGTAATTTAAAAAACAGCCGTGCTTGTTCATATTTGACCCAAAATTGGCTAGAAACAACCCAGATTTTTTTTAGATTGCAAAGAGGAACCATTTTGTTTCAACAAAGATGATTTTTTTTTCTTAGTGTGAAGCATAATACATTTCTTGCACTATACACTCTAAAAAATTCTGGGTTGTTTCAACCCAAATTGAACCCAGCTGATTAACCCAACAGCTGGGTTTGTCCATATTTTACCTAATATTGGGTAGAAACAACCCAGCATTTTTTTTTAGAGTATGGCATCACTGCGACAAAACACCAGTTTGGAACCTTTTTTTTTAAGAGTGCACTAATAATAATAATAATAATAATAATGAATAATTAATAATAATAAGGAACCATATAGGCCGGTGCACAAGCTATATTTTCCTTAAGTTCCTCATTATGATTCTGGGTTTCAACCCCCAAATCAAATATCAAATATGGGTCAAATATGGACAAACCCAACTGTTGGGTTAAACATTTCATTAAAGAAATGAACCCAACAGCTGGGTTAAATTTGACCCAAATTTTTGACCAGCATTTTTTTAGAGTGTATAGTGCAATACATTTATTATGCTTCACACTACGAAAAAAAAAATCATCTTTATTGAAGCAAAATTGTTCCTCTTTGCACTCTAAAAAAATGCTGGGTTGTTTTAATCCAATTTTGGGTCAAATATGGACGAACCCAACCGTTGGGTTAAACATTTAATAAAAAAACAGCTGGGTTTGTCCATATTTGACCCAAAATTGGGTAGAAACAACCCAGCATTCTTTAGAGTGTGGCATCACTGCGACAAAACACCAGTTTGGAACCTTTATTTTTAAGAGTTCACTATTAATAATAATAATTAATAATAATAAGGAACCATTTTAGGGCTATATTTTCTTAAGTTCCTCATGATGTTTCAATAGGTTCAGAGTCAAGAGGGGAAAATGCACTGAAATGCCATATAATAAATGAAGTCTAATATAATTTTATCTTTTTCATTAAGGCTAAATTATGTGTCTATTAATGTGTTTTGAAGTCACCTGTCAGATCTGACAAAAACGCTCTAAAAATATGGACTAAATTAGTAATTTTCTGTCACAGTAATTGATGCATACAAACAGATGTGTATTATTTTTAAAAAAGGGCCATGCAAATAAATTCATATTAAAAAAACAACGTCAAATTCTATTCTAGCGCGCGCTTCATTATAGATTGATTATTGCGAAGTGCATGTTCTGCGCTACTAAACGTGTTTACAATTACGACAATGTATTAAAATAATATTTGCAATATCAACGAGCTGTTTTGCACAGCTATAAATAACTGGAACAGTCAATGTACAAACGCGCGCGCTTCTTTTTGTATTTCAAATCGTCAGATAATCGATTATGAACGCATTCACAGTGAACGCAGTGTGTGTTTGAGAGGCTTGGAAATAAAAAATAATGCACAAAGAATCGAGCAAATTTTTGACTGACGTGAGTTGTTTAAAGCAGGAAAATAAATCATAAAAAGGTGCGATATTAGACTTTTTTGGTATCTAATTATTTGTAAGAGTGTGAGAGTCGCTGAGTGTGAGGCAGAGAGATAGATGTGTTTGTGAGAAGCGAGGGTCACGAGCGTGACTGCGCACCCGCCGCGCTCATTACACCGGGAGCGCGTGCAGACCGGCTGTCTGGACACCGCGAGCACGAGCCACTTAAGAGCAGATGAATTTATAATTGATGATTTTTTCTTCTTCTTCGAACGGGCTGAACAGTCTACAACTGAGCGAAACATCATTTGCATCAATTAAACAGCTTCATTTACAGCGATGCCAAGAAAAGTGCGAA
>CM077182.1:1213426-1230926 GCA_039654105.1 Coreius guichenoti | reverse complement strand
ACTGATGTCTCTATGAAACATTAATGATAGACATTCAACATTACAGTATAACTGAAAGCTATATCCATTTCAACATTTATTAGACTTTAAAAAAAATAACAACTTTTAATTTAAGTGAACTTAAAACAATTTTCAAATGTGGCCATCATATATAATCAATATACAGAAATTGAATAAAGTTATCAAACACTTTACAGTCTTAACTGCATAAATTATAAATTAAATATAGATTTTAATTTTAAGTTACCTTTGTTAACATTAATGACAGACATCATTAGTGGCTGCTGTCACTTTAAGATCTGCTGCCGAACATGACGCGGATCTGACATCTCATTTCCTCACAACTCTTTACGTTCATTTAAGACTCTCTTATGAGGATACTCCACAAAATGGACATTTTGGCATAATTATGTGTGTTATTGTTTGTTCAAGCATGAAAGAGAACTCGATTCTGGCGCGAGTCGTGTGTGTGTGTGTGTGTCATAGTCAGGACATTCACAGACAGCGCGTTCTCTTCTGTCTTACTGTGTGTCGTGTGTGTGTGTCATAGTCAGGACATTCACAGACAGCGCGTTCTCTTCTGTCTTACTGTGTGTCGTGTGTGTGTGTGTCATAGTCAGGACATTCACAGACAGCGCGTTCTCTTCTGTCTTACTGTGTGTCGTGTGTGTGTGTGTGTCATAGTCAGGACAATCACAGACAGCGCGTTCTCTTCTGTCTTACTGTGTGTCGTGTGTGTGTGTCATAGTCAGGACATTCACAGACAGCGCGTTCTCTTCTGTCTTACTGTGTGTCGTGTGTGTGTGTCATAGTCAGGACATTCACAGACAGCGCGTTCTCTTCTGTCTTACTGTGTGTCGTGTGTGTGTGTCATAGTTAGGACATTCACAGACAGCTCGTTCTCTTCTGTCTTACTGTGTGTCGTGTGTGTGTGTCATAGTCAGGACATTCACAGACAGCGCGTTCTCTTCTGTCTTACTGTGTGTCGTGTGTGTGTGTCATAGTTAGGACATTCACAGACAGCTCGTTCTCTTCTGTCTTACTGTGTGTCGTGTGTGTGTGTCATAGTCAGGACATTCACAGACAGCTCGTTCTCTTCTGTCTTACTGTGTGTCGTGTGTGTGTCATAGTCAGGACATTCACAGACAGTGCGTTCTCTTCTGTCTTACTGTGTGTCATGTGTGTGTGTCATAGTCAGGACATTCACAGACAGCTCGTTCTCTTCTGTCTTACTGTGTGTCGTGTGTGTGTGTGTCATAGTCAGGACATTCACAGACAGCGCGTTCTCTTCTGTCTTACTGTGTGTCGTGTGTGTGTGTCATAGTTAGGACATTCACAGACAGCTCGTTCTCTTCTGTCTTACTGTGTGTCGTGTGTGTGTGTGTCATAGTCAGGACATTCACAGACAGCGCGTTCTCTTCTGTCTTACTGTGTGTCGTGTGTGTGTCATAGTCAGGACATTCACAGACAGCGCGTTCTCTTCTGTCTTACTGTGTGTCGTGTGTGTGTGTGTCATAGTCAGGACATTCACAGACAGCGCGTTCTCTTCTGTCTTACTGTGTGTCGTGTGTGTGTGTGTCATAGTCAGGACATTCACAGACAGTGCGTTCTCTTCTGTCTTACTGTGTGTCGTGTGTGTGTATGTCATAGTCAGGACATTCACAGACAGCACGTTCTCTTCTGTCTTACTGTGCGTCGTGTGTGTGTGTCATAGTCAAGACATTCACAGACAGCGCGTTCTCTTCTGTCTTACTGTGTGTCGTGTGTGTGTGTCATAGTCAGAACATTCACAGACAGCGCGTTCTCTTCTGTCTTACTGTGTGTCGTGTGTGTGTGTGTCATAGTCAGGACATTCACAGACAGCACGTTCTCTTCTGTCTTACTGTGTGTCGTGTGTGTGTGTGTCATAGTCAGGACATTCACAGACAGCTCGTTCTCTTCTGTCTTACTGTGTGTCGTGTGTGTGTGTGTGTCATAGTCAGGACATTCACAGACAGCTCGTTCTCTTCTGTCTTACTGTGTGTCGTGTGTGTGTGTGTCATAGTCAGGACATTCACAGACAGCGCGTTCTCTTCTGTCTTACTGTGTGTCGTGTGTGTGTCATAGTCAGGACATTCACAGACAGTGCGTTCTCTTCTGTCTTACTGTGTGTCGTGTGTGTGTCATAGTCAGGACATTCACAGACAGCGCGTTCTCTTCTGTCTTACTGTGTGTCGTGTGTGTGTCATAGTCAGGACATTCACAGACAGTGCGTTCTCTTCTGTCTTACGGTGTGTCGTGTGTGTGTGTCATAGTCAGGACATTCACAGACAGCTCGTTCTCTTCTGTCTTACTGTGTGTCGTGTGTGTGTGTGTGTCATAGTCAGGACATTCACAGACAGCTCGTTCTCTTCTGTCTTACTGTGTGTCGTGTGTGTGTGTGTCATAGTCAGGACATTCACAGACAGCGCGTTCTCTTCTGTCTTACTGTGTGTCGTGTGTGTGTCATAGTCAGGACATTCACAGACAGTGCGTTCTCTTCTGTCTTACTGTGTGTCGTGTGTGTGTCATAGTCAGGACATTCACAGACAGCGCGTTCTCTTCTGTCTTACGGTGTGTCGTGTGTGTGTGTCATAGTTAGGACATTCACAGACAGCTCGTTCTCTTCTGTCTTACTGTGTGTCGTGTGTGTGTGTGTCATAGTCAGGACATTCACAGACAGCGCGTTCTCTTCTGTCTTACTGTGTGTCGTGTGTGTGTGTCATAGTCAGGACATTCACAGACAGCGCGTTCTCTTCTGTCTTACTGTGTGTCGTGTGTGTGTCATAGTCAGGACATTCACAGACAGCGCGTTCTCTTCTGTCTTACTGTGTGTCGTGTGTGTGTGTGTCATAGTCAGGACATTCACAGACAGCGCGTTCTCTTCTGTCTTACTGTGTGTCGTGTGTGTGTGTGTCATAGTCAGGACATTCACAGACAGTGCGTTCTCTTCTGTCTTACTGTGTGTCGTGTGTGTGTATGTCATAGTCAGGACATTCACAGACAGCGCGTTCTCTTCTGTCTTACTGTGCGTCGTGTGTGTGTGTCATAGTCAAGACATTCACAGACAGCGCGTTCTCTTCTGTCTTACTGTGCGTTGTGTGTGTGTGTCATAGTCAGGACATTCACAGACAGCATGTTCTCTTCTGTCTTACTGTGTGTCGTGTGTGTGTGTCATAGTCAGAACATTCACAGACAGCGCGTTCTCTTCTGTCTTACTGTGTGTCGTGTGTGTGTGTCATAGTCAGGACATTCACAGACAGCTCGTTCTCTTCTGTCTTACTGTGTGTCGTGTGTGTGTGTGTCATAGTCAGGACATTCACAGACAGCTCGTTCTCTTCTGTCTTACTGTGTGTCGTGTGTGTGTGTGTGTCATAGTCAGGACATTCACAGACAGCTCGTTCTCTTCTGTCTTACTGTGTGTCGTGTGTGTGTGTGTCATAGTCAGGACATTCACAGACAGCGCGTTCTCTTCTGTCTTACTGTGTGTCGTGTGTGTGTGTGTCATAGTCAGGACATTCACAGACAGCGCGTTCTCTTCTGTCTTACTGTGTGTCGTGTGTGTGTGTGTGTCATAGTCAGGACATTCACAGACAGCTCGTTCTCTTCTGTCTAATTGTGTGTCGTGTGTGTGTGTGTCATAGTCAGGACATTCACAGACAGTGCATTCTCTTCTGTCTCACTGTGTGTCGTGTGTGTGTGTCATAGTCAGGACATTCACAGACAGCTCGTTCTCTTCTGTCTTACTGTGTGTCGTGTGTGTGTGTCATAGTCAGGACATTCACAGACAGCTCGTTCTCTTCTGTCTTACTGTGTGTCGTGTGTGTGTGTCATAGTCAGGACATTCACAGACAGCTCGTTCTCTTCTGTCTTACTGTGTGTCGTGTGTGTGTGTGTGTCATAGTCAGGACATTCACAGACAGCTCGTTCTCTTCTGTCTCACTGTGTGTCGTGTGTGTGTGTCATAGTCAGGACATTCACAGACAGCGCGTTCTCTTCTGTCTTACTGTGTGTCGTGTGTGTGTGTCATAGTCAGGACATTCACAGACAGCGCGTTCTCTTCTGTCTTACTGTGTGTCGTGTGTGTGTGTCATAGTCAGGACATTCACAGACAGCTCGTTCTCTTCTGTCTTACTGTGTGTCGTGTGTGTGTGTGTCATAGTCAGGACATTCACAGACAGCGCGTTCTCTTCTGTCTTACTGTGTGTCGTGTGTGTGTCATAGTCAGGACATTCACAGACAGCGCGTTCTCTTCTGTCTTACTGTGTGTCGTGTGTGTGTGTCATAGTCAGGACATTCACAGACAGTGCGTTCTCTTCTGTCTTACTGTGTGTCGTGTGTGTGTATGTCATAGTCAGGACATTCACAGACAGCGCGCTCTCTTCTGTCTTACTGTGCGTCGTGTGTGTGTGTCATAGTCAAGACATTCACAGACAGCGCGTTCTCTTCTGTCTTACTGTGCGTTGTGTGTGTGTGTCATAGTCAGAACATTCACAGACAGCGCGTTCTCTTCTGTCTTACTGTGCGTTGTGTGTGTGTGTCATAGTCAGGACATTCACAGACAGCACGTTCTCTTCTGTCTTACTGTGTGTCGTGTGTGTGTGTGTCATAGTCAGGACATTCACAGACAGCTCGTTCTCTTCTGTCTAATTGTGTGTCGTGTGTGTGTGTGTCATAGTCAGGACATTCACAGACAGTGCATTCTCTTCTGTCTCACTGTGTGTCGTGTGTGTGTGTCATAGTCAGGACATTCACAGACAGCGCGTTCTCTTCTGTCTTACTGTGTGTCGTGTGTGTGTGTCATAGTCAGGACATTCACAGACAGCGCGTTCTCTTCTGTCTTACTGTGTGTCGTGTGTGTGTGTCATAGTCAGGACATTCACAGACAGCGCGTTCTCTTCTGTCTTTCTGAGCGTCGTGTGTGTGTGTCGTAGTCAGGACATTCACAGACAGCGTGTTCTCTTCTGTCTTACTGTGTGTCGTGTGTGTGTGTCACAGTCAGGAGATTCACAGACAGCGCGTTCTCTTCTGTCTTACTGTGTGTCGTGTGTGTGTGTCAGTCAGGACATTCACAGACAGAGCGTTCTCTTCTGTCTTACTGTGTGTCGTGTGTGTGTGTCATAGTCAGGACATTCACAGACAGAGCGTTCTCTTCTGTCTTACTGTGCATCGTGTGTGTGTGTCATAGTCAGGACATTCACAGACAGCGCGTTCTCTTCTGTCTTACTGTGTGTCGTGTGTGTGTGTCATAGTCAGGACATTCACAGACAGCGCGTTCTCTTCTGGCTAGTCACGCTGGAATGGTTTAAAAGCATTTGCATGAATAAGAACGTGGTCATATAATGTAACGCTAGCCAAAGGATGACAGAAAAAACGGATGCCGCGTTAATTGCATTAAATATTTTTAACGTGTTAAACTGAACAAATTAATCGCGCTAATTAACGCGTTAATTTTGACAGCACTACACTGTGCCTCAGTCAAATGCTCCGAACAAACATATAATTCTCCGACGTCATCCGGGACGCCTTTAAGACAAACCATCCACTTGTTTCCGACACTGGGATCTTCTGAAGTCTGTACAGAGACGCAAACCAGCTGGTTAAACTGGACGAACGTTCTTTCACCCTTCCATTTGTCCTGTTGTCGGCAGACTCAAGCGTGTGGAGTGTGTCAGAAACTGAACACACATCTGTATCAGTGTAGACAGCGTCAGTCATTATAATGGCTTCTGTTTGCTTTTGACACGACGCTCACATCCAGTGTAGCAAATGACAGCCGTAAAGAGATGGAATGCTATTGGCTGGGGCCTTAGGTTGCAGGGGAGCGGGGCCTATGGTGTGAAGATGTATAACGATTCGTCAATGTCTTGCGCTGGAGGCGGGCACAATATCAAAACGAGCCGTTTTTTTGGAGCTTGATTAAATAAATGCTTTGTTTATGATGAGGGGGATGTTTTAAGGATGTTTTAATGGTACAAAGACATCTTATATGTTAAAAGATCAAGGTAAATTTAATTTCTCATGTCACGACACCTTTGTTAATGTTATAAGACCGTTCTATAAATATTATTTAAAGAACGTTTTATCTTACCATCAGTAAAAGTTGTGGGAACGTTCACTGATAGCTGGGAAAACTAATATTTTTTACAGTGTATAAGCCGGTCAATAAATGTGATGAATTGTTCTCATTTTAGAGTATGAAGTGGAGCGATCGTTCTTCTTGAGAATGAAATGTGTTCTGGCTAAACGTAACGCTGGGCTCACGAGTGGAGGATATAAGGTACAAACCAGTGTTCTTTCGGTTTCCTTAATATTTTGAATTAGGTTTTATTTTTATTTTTAGGTTTTATGCTTGCATTATGTACAAACCCGATTCCAAAGAAGTTGGGACACTGTACAAATTGTGAATAAAAAAGGAATGCAATCATTTACAAATCTCATAAACTTATATTTTATTCACAATAGAATATAGATAACATATCAAATGTTGAAAGTGAGACATTTTGAAATGTCATGCCAAATATTGGCTCATTTTGGATTTCATGAGAGCTACACATTCCAAAAAAGTTGGGACAGGTAGCAATAAGAGGCCGGAAAAGTTAAATGTACATATAAGGAACAGCTGGAGGACCAATTTGCAACTTATTAGGTCAATTGGCAACATGATTGGGTATAAAAAGAGCCTCTCAGAGTGGCAGTGTCTCTCAGAAGTCAAGATGGGCAGAGGATCACCAATTCCCCCAATGCTGCGGCGAAAAATAGTGGAGCAATATCAGAAAGGAGTTTCTCAGAGAAAAATTGCAAAGATTTTGAAGTTATCATCATCTACAGTGCATAATATCATCCAAAGATTCAGAGAATCTGGAACAATCTCTGTGCGTAAGGGTCAAGGCCGGAAAACCATACTGGATGCCCGTGATCTTCGGGCCCTTAGACGGCACTGCATCACATACAGGAATGCTACTGTAATGGAAATCACAACATGGGCTCAGGAATACTTCCAGAAAACATTGTCGGTGAACACAATCCACCGTGCCATTCGCCGTTGCCGGCTAAAACGCTATAGGTCATCTAAACATGATCCAGAAGCGCAGGCGTTTTCTTTGGGCCAAGGCTCATTTAAAATGGACTGTGGCAAAGTGGAAAACTGTTCTGTGGTCAGACGAATCAAAATTTGAAGTTCTTTTTGGAAAACTGGGACGCCATGTCATCCGGACTAAAGAGGACAAGGACAACCCAAGTTGTTATCAGCGCTCAGTTCAGAAGCCTGCATCTCTGATGGTATGGGGTTGCATGAGTGCGTGTGGCATGGGCAGCTTACACATCTGGAAAGGCACCATCAATGCTGAAAGGTATATCCAAGTTCTAGAACAACATCTGCTCCCATCCAGACGTCATCTCTTTCAGGGAAGACCTTGCATTTTCCAACATGACAATGCCAGACCACATACTGCATCAATTACAACATCATGGCTGCGTAGAAGAAGGATCCGGGTACTGAAATGGCCAGCCTGCAGTCCAGATCTTTCACCCATAGAAAACATTTGGCCCATCATAAAGAGGAAGATGTGACAAAGAAGACCTAAGACAGTTGAGCAACTAGAAGCCTGTATTAGACAAGAATGGGACAACATTCCTATTCCTAAACTTGAGCAACTTGTCTCCTCAGTCCCCAGACGTTTGCAGACTGTTATAAAAAGAAGAGGGGATGCCACACAGTGGTAAACATGGCCTTGTCCCAACTTTTTTGAGATGTGTTGATGCCATGAAATTTAAAATCAACTTATTTTTCCCTTAAAATGATAAATTTTCTCAGTTTAAACATTTGATATGTCATCTATGTTGTATTCTGAATAAAATATTGAAATTTGAAACTTTCACATCATTGCATTCTGTTTTTATTCACAATTTGTACAGTGTCCCAACTTTTTTGGAATCGGGTTTGTAATCGACACTAATAGAGCTGTTGGCTGACCTTTGACCCTCAGGTGATCCACTGCAGCGGCTATCTGAAGATCCGTCCGTTCGGTCTGGACACGTCTCTGTTCGACGGCTGTTATCAGAACGTGGGTCTGGTGGCGGTGGGACACACGTTACCGCCCAGCGCCGTCACCGAGATCAAACTTCACAGCAACATGTTCATGTTTCGGGCCAGTCTGGACATGAAGCTCATTTTCCTGGACTCCAGGTGTGAGCTGTAATAGATAACAGAACAAGAACAAGTATTTGATACACTGCCGATTTTGCAGGTTTGCCCACTTACAAAGCATGTAGAAGTCTGTAATTTTTATCATAGGTACACTTCAACTGTGAGTGACGGAATCTAAAACAAAAATCCAGAAAATCACATTGTATGATTTTTAAGTAATTAATTTGCATTTTATTGCATGACATAAGTATTTGATACATCAGAAAAGCAGAACTTAATATTTGGTACAGAAACCTTTGTTTGCAATTACAGAGATCATACGTTTCCTGTAGTTCTTGACCAGGTTTGCACACACTGCAGCAGGGATTTTGGCCCACTCCTCCATACAGACCTTCTCCAGATCCTTCCGGTTTCGGGGCTGTCGCTGGGCAATACGGACTTTCAGCTCCCTCCAAAGATTTTCTATTGGGTTCAGGTCTGGAGACTGGCTAGGCCACTCCAGGACCTTGAGATGCTTCTTACGGAGCCACTCCTTAGTTGCCTTGGCTGTGTGTTTCGGGTCGTTGTCATGCTGGAAGACCCAGCCACGACCCATCTTCAATGCTCTTACTGAGGGAAGGAGGTTGTTGGCCAAGATCTCGCGATACATGGCCCCATCCATCCTCCCCTCAATACGGTGCAGTCGTCCTGTCCCTTTTGCAGAAAAGCATCCCCAAAGAATGATGTTTCCACCTCCATGCTTCATGGTTGGGATGGTGTTCTTGGGGTTGTACTCATCCTTCTTCTTCCTCCAAACATGCCGAGTGGAGTTTAGACCAAAAAGCTCTTTTTTTGTCTCATCAGACCACATGACCTTCTCCCATTCCTCCTCTGGATCATCCAGATGGTCACTGGCAAACTTCAGACGGGCCTGGACATGCGCTGGCTTGAGCAGGGGGACCTTGCGTGCGCTGCAGGATTTTAATCCATGACGGCGTAGTGTGTTACTAATGGTTTTCTTTGAGACTGTGGTCCCAGCTCTCTTCAGGTCATTGACCAGGTCCTGCCGTGTAGTTCTGGGCTGATCCCTCACCTTCCTCATGATCGTTGATGCCCCACGAGGTGATTGTGATTACAATGTGATTTTCTGGATTTTTGTTTTAGATTCCGTCTCTCACAGTTGAAGAGTACCTATGATAAAAATTACAGACTTCTACATGCTTTGTAAGTAGGAAAACCTGCAAAATCGGCAGTGTATCAAATACTTGTTCTCCCCACTATAACTGACGTTTAATATACAGAATACATACCATTACACGGCAAAATGTTTGTGAAATGTTACAGTTGGACATTCATCTAATGTTTTTTAAATGTTACTACTTGTTTCAGAAGATTCCGAGAACATTCAAATGTAACGTTCTCATAATGTTTGAAGAATGATACAATGGAATGTTCCCGTAACATTCACATAACCAAGAATAAACATTCTTGGGATGTATTTTTGCTAGCTTGTAAAGTCTTGTTTACTGAAAAATGCATCAAAATGAAGTTTTTGTTTAAAACAAGAACAAGCAGAACAAATATCTTGTTTTTCCTTTGAATTAAGTTTATTTTTCTGACTCCATTTGGCAGATATTTGTTCTTGTTTTAAGCACAAACTTGCTGCATTTTTTGCTTCTCTAGTAAATGTATCTTTATTAAGAATGTTTAGATATTTGTGCTGGTAAACAAGATTATGATAATTTTGAGATTTAAAAAATTTAATTATGAGAATAAAATTCAAAACTACGACAAAGTCAAAATTTTGACAGTAATAATTTTGACATGTCAGTTATGACATAAAACGTAAAATTATGAAAATGACATACTAAGTCATAATTATGAGATTTAAAAAAAAATTTAATTATGTCAGTCAAAATTATGAGATAGTCATAATTTTGAGATTAAAAAATTTAAATTATGAGAATAAAATTCAAAACTATGACAAAAAGTTGAAATTTTGACAGTAATCAGTTATGATATAAAACGTCAAAATTATGAGATTGACATACTAAATCATAATTATGAGATTAAAAAATCGAAATTATGAGATAAAGTTGAAAATACAACATACTAAGTCATAATTATGAGATACAAAGTAAATTATGAGATTTGAAAAATTTTAATTGTCAGTCGAAATTATGAGTCATAATTATGAGATACTAAATCATAATTATAAGATACTAAGTCAATTATGAGATTTAAAAAATTGAAATTATGTCAGTCAACATTATGAGATAGTCAATTATGAGATACTAAATCATAATTTTGAGATTAAAAAATTTAAATTATGAGAATAAAATTCAAAACTAAGACAAAAAGTCGAAATTTTTGACAATTATGACATAAAACGTCAAAGTTATGAGATTGACATACTAAGTCATATTAATGAGATTTAAAAAATTTAAATTGTCAGTCAAAATTATGATAGTCATGATTATGAGATACTAAGTCATAATTTTGAAATTAAAAAGTCAAAATTATAAGATAAAGTTGAAATTACGACATACTAAGTGATAATTATGAGATACTAAGTTAAAAAGTTGAAATTCAAAACTGACAAAAAGTCGAAATTTTGACAGTAATAATCAGTTATGACATAAAACGTCAAAATTGACATACTAAGTCATAATTATGAGATACTAAATCATAATTATGAAATTAAAAAGTCGAAATTATGAGATAAAGTTGAAATTACGGCATACTAAATCATAATTATGAGATAAAAAAGGTCAAGAAGAGAAGTCAATTATGAGATACATTTTTTTTTTATTATGTCAGTCAAAATTATGAGATAGTCAAAAGAGCCTGACAAAAATACTGAGAAAGAAAAAGATTTTTTCATAGTCGGTGCTGATTCTTGTGGTGTTTTGTGCCTATAAGGGTTTCAGAGCTGACAGGATATGAGCCACAGGACCTGATTGAGAAGACCCTGTATCATCATGTGCACAGCTGTGACAGTTTTCACCTGCGCTGCGCTCATCACCTCCGTGAGTCTTTATAGTACAGTAAAAACCTACTGTAAACGTAGTTATTCATTTCTAATGTGAAGAGAAGAACAGGTTCTGTGTATGAAGCGTCTGACGGATTCCACATAGAACCTTCTCTAAGAGTGTAACATTAACTAATGGGACCTTATTGTAAAGTGATACATGAGCCATTTAAAAGCAGTTTGATGTTTCATACATGTGTGTGTGTGTGTGTGTGTGTGTGTGTGTGTGTGTGTCTGCAGTGCTTGTGAAAGGGCAGGTCACCACTAAGTATTACCGCTTCTTGTCGAAACACGGCGGATGGGTTTGGGTGCAGAGTTACGCCACAATCGTGCACAACAGCCGCTCGTCTCGGCCGCACTGCATCGTCAGCGTCAATTACGTCCTCACGTGAGTCCCACATTCACAACACACACTCTTCACTTCCACACCAGTGACCATGGGACAGATGTTCAAGCATCTGCGGAAAGTGGAAAAGTGACAGTATTTCAGGTGATTTCACTCATGTCTTTCTTCTGTGGAGATACATATAAACTTTATGACGTGTAAACACAATGCATAGGGTGTCTTCACACCAAATTTGAATATGCATATATGCAAATGAGATTTCAGAGCGGCACATTTTTAGATAAGATACTTAGATGAGATATTATTTTTTAAATGAGATACAAAGTCTAAATCATGAGATACTAAATCAATTATGAGATAAAGTCTACATTTTGAGATATTAAATCATAATGTGATTAAAATGTCTAAATTATGAGATAGTCATAATTATGAGATACTAAGTCATAATTTTGAGATTTAAAAAATGTAATTATTAGAATAAAATTCAAAAATGCGACAAAAAGTCGAAATGGACAGAATCAATTATGACATACAATGTCAAAATTATGAGACTGACATACTAAATCATAATTATGAGATTAAAATGTCAAAATTATGAGATAATGTTGAAATTATGACATAAAGTCATAATTATGAGATACTAAGTCAATTATGAGATTTAAAAAATTATCAGTTGATATTATGAGATAGTCATAATTATGAGATACTAAGTCATAATTTTGAGATTTAAAAATTTTAATTATTAGAATAAAAAACAAAAATGCGACAAAGTCGAAATTGACAGAATCAGTTATGACATACAATGTCAAAATTATGAGATTGACATACTAAATCATAATTATGAGATTAAAAACTCAAAATTATGAGATAATGTTGAAATTACAACATAAAGTCATAATTATGAGATACTAAGTCAATTATGAGATTTAAAAAATTGAAATTATGACAGTCGACATTATGAGGTAGTCATAGTTATGAGATACTAAGTCATAATTTTGAGATTAAAAAATTTAAATGATGAGAATAAAATTCAAAACTATGACAAAAAGTCAAAAATTTTACAGTAATAGTCAGTTATGACATAAAACGTCAGAATAATGAGATTGACATAGTCATAATTATGAGATACTAAATCATAATTATGAGATACTAAGTCAATTATGAGATTTAAAAAATTGAAATTAAATCAGTCGAAATTATGAGATACTAAATCATAATTATGAGATTAAAAAATTGAAATTATGAGAATAAAATTCAAAACTACGACAAAAAGTCAAAATTTTTACATTAATAATCAGTTGACATAAAACATCAAAATATAAAAATTGACATACTAAGTCATAATTATGAGATACTAAATCATAATTATGAGATACTAAGTCAATTATGAGATTTAAAAAATTGAAATTAAATCAGTCGAAATTATGAGATACTAAATCATAATTTTGAGATGAAAAAATTGAATTTAAGAATAAAATTCAAAATTATGACAGTCGGAATTTTGACAGTAATAATCGGTTATGACATAAAACATCAAAATTATGAGACTGACATACTTAATCTCAATTATGAGATATGAAGTCAGTTTTGAGACTGAAATTATAGCTATCATAATTTTGATTTATGTAATAATTATCATTTACAAAAGATTTTTTTCTTATGTGGCTATTTTAAAATCTTTTTTTTTGCACAGAATATAAGATCTTAAGTTTTGGTGTGTTCCTCACACACAGTCTCATACGCACTAGTGTTATGATGTTTTTGTTGTTGTAAGTCTTGGGTTTACAGTGCGGGGTCAGACGGAGGTCATCCGACACTCACAGTACAATATCACCGCTGTCAGAAATGATCTTTACACAAACGTACCGCGCTCATGATAAGAGCAGAATAAAGGCTGTTTACTCTCTGTCTCAGTGAGTTTAGCAGTTCAGACGGAGGCTACAGGGTCAAAGGTGACGAACACAAAACCACAGGTGTGAAATCAGTGAGAGAGACATTTCACAAGCGCTTCCTTTATGCCTCAGGATTCATGTTCAGGGTTCAGGGGTGACGATTGCTGAAGCTGATGAACTCTCTGTAACATCATCATACTAACATGAGTGTGTGTGTGTGTGTGTGTGTGTTCAGGGACACCGAGTATAAGGGCTTGCTGCTCTCTCTGGACCAGCTGAAGCCCAGGAAACCTGCGTTCCCGTACAGCAACCATAACGAGCGAGAAGACAAACCTCAGGTGTCCAACGCCAGGAGCAAGATCTTGGTTTCTCCTTACTCACAGGTATCCACCACAGACACTATAGCTCAACAACACATCACTGTATACCTCACTTCCTGTCCTGTGTTCAGCAGTTCTCGGCCTTCCAGCCGGATCCTTCGGATTCCGAGCACGACAGCCAATGGGGCGGCAGCCCTCTGACAGACTCCGCCTCTCCGCAGGATCACGGTGACGCGTCAGAACCGGCGGGTGTTTCCCTGTGTTACGGTCTCTCTCAGGGCGACGTGATGCACATGGCCTCACACACGTGTGCTCAAGCACACGCACACACACACACGCCGCTGTGTGATCAAGGCGGCCGTTACGGCTGGTGGGACGCCACGCGACCCGTCCCGTCTCTTACTAAAGCAACTCAGAACAACGGAGGAGCGTTCGACGGCAGAGCGTATCATCACACTCAGGGTCAGTCATTTAAAAGCTGCAAACGTGTCACATGATCCTTCAGAAATCACCCTGAGTGATAGTTTTTATACATTTTCAAAATTATCATTTAATCACAACTTTAATTGTTTAATAATGATTATAAATGATATAAAAGATTATAAAAATATGTAAATAATTATGAGATACTAAGTCAATTATGAGATTTAAAAATAAATGTAATCATGTAATCAATGATAATTATGAGATACTAAGTCATAATTTTGATTAGAGCTTAGATCGGGCCCAAAAACTCAAGCCCGACCCTACCCGAGCCCGGCCCGACACATTAACTGTAATTATGAGCCCGAGCCCGATTTAAACCCGACCATTTTTTAATACGTGGGCCGTTATAACTGACGTTCTCAACTACAATTCTGAGTTGTTTGAACTACAGAAATCTGTTTAGAATTATCTTAAAGGGATAGTTCACCCTGAAATGAAAATAAAGCCATCTTTTACTCACCCTGCTGTTGTTCCAATGCCCTATGTCCTTCTGTATTTTTCGGACCTCAAAAGCAGAAATTTTAAAAAACGTCCTGCACGCGCTCCTCCATATAATGGCAGTGAATGGCGACCAGGCTAAACGTTACGAAAGGGATACAAAAGTATCACGCAATGATACAGTGAGACGCGCGCCATATGTGGAAAGTGTTCAGGAGGCATACTCACAGGAGCGCGCACAGAGTAACGGCTGAGCTCAGTGTTTTGACTGAAGAATACGGTTTCTTTCTCACAAAACCTTATAGTATGCCTCCTGAACACTTTCCATAGAGACAGAAGGACATAGGGCATTGGAACAACAGCAGGGTGAGTAAAAGATGGCCTTATTTTCATTTCAGGGTGAACTATCCCTTTAATGAATAATGCAGCATGTAAACTGCATTGTTTGTTTATTCAGAATGGAATGGATCGCAAATGGATCCGAATGAAGAAACGTAACTTTGTACACATTTGTTACTTATGCCTACTTTGCTAAAAATATATATAATATTTCCGATTATGGCATAGCTTTCTCCCCACCCAATTAGGCTAATAAAGTAATGATTAAAAAAACACAAATGCTTGATCAAGGGCGCGGGTAGAGAATCTAAACTCTAATTTTGATATACTAAGTCATAATTTTGAGATTTAAAAAGTTGAAATATGACATAAATCGAAATTATGAGATACTAAGTCAATTATGAGATTTAAAAAAATGAAATCATAAATCAAAATTATGAGATAATTGAGATAGTCATAATTTTGATATACTAAGTCATAATTTTGAGATTTAAAAAGTTGAAATATGACAAATCTAAATTATGAGACACTTGAAATTATGAGATACTAAGTCAACTATGAGATTAAAAATTCAAAATTATGAGATAGTCGAAATTATGAGATTTAAAAAAATTCAAAATTAAAAAAAAGTCTAATCATACTAATCATAATTTTGAGATACTAAATCATAATTTTGAGATTAAAAAGTTAAAATATGACACATCTAAACTGAGACAGTTGAAATTATGAGATACTAAATCAACTATGAGATTAAAAATTAGATCAAAATCGAAATTATGAGTCAAAATGACTAAGTAATAATTAGTAATTAAGAGTCATAATTATGAGATACTACACAATTATGAGATTTAAAACAAATTGAAATTATGACAGTCTAAATTATGAGATAATTACGATACTAAGTCATAATTTTGAGATTAAAAAATTATAAAATTATAACTGTCATAATTTTGAATTGTCATAAGATTTTTTTTCTTATGTGGTGGAGGATAAAGTCTATTTTAAAATGTGTTTTATTTTTGCACTGTGCTGTTATTTTCATGTTAATTAAGAACACCCCCCCCCCCCATTCTCATTACTACGAGAATCTAAAGAGAATAATGAGATGCTACTACAGTAATACATCACACACACACACACACACGTAACACACTTAAACTGAAACGTGTGTTTGATCGGCAGCTCACTGGGACGACGAGCACGCGGTCAGTTCTCCGGAAGGAGGAGGGTCGTCGGGTGATTCTGGAGACAGTTGCCGTGACAACGGGCCGTTTCACTCGAGCCCGCGGGAGTCCGAGAGGATGGAAACCCTGATCAGAGCCAAACAGGAGCTGATTAAGGTGGAGGACAGTCAGATTAGAGATTACCCCTCTTCCGTCCTGTTCTCCTCCATGGTCTGCCGAGGGACCCCGGGGCCCCGCCTCGCCTCGGACCGTCTCATCCAGAGCCGGGACGACGACCAGGATGGAAGAAGTCCCGCGTCTCTGTCCGGTCTGAGCAGTCCAGGGTCCGCGGGAGACTACCGGCAGCCGCGGTCGGCCTCCACCCAGGACAGAGAGACCCTGGACGGGCAGGTGCGCTCGGGTCGCCCCCTGGAGCCTCCCGACAGAGCCGAGGGCCTAAGGGCTTTTCCTGCTCACTGTGATGTCAACTCACACATGTACTTTCAGACGAGCGCCGCACACACACACAACGGCACATCGGTCATCATCAGCAACGGCAGCTGACGGGAAAACACCCAAAAAAATCAGTGTTAACACAGAAAAAAGAAGGAAAAATCCCTCATCATCTCACCAGGACTGTGAACATCTCAAATCTCAACCCGAAGAAAAAGAATAAATTATATTTTGCATGAAGAAAATGAAGTCTATTTTAAAGTAATATCTGTGGCTTAATTTATGTCAATTAAGGACACATTAAATCTCAATTTTTGTAGTATTTATAGATCAGTGGTTGTACAGCCTTTAAAGCCTAAAATATAAGATTATTTACAGTAATAATGAGAATCTAAAGAGAATAAGAACACAAAATGCTACGTAAATGCAGTAAAAAGAAAATTTGATTATAATCAAAAAATAAGCAGCTTCATTTTGTTTGTGCAGAATATAATTTTTGGAAATTTGAGGTGTAATATTTCTCCTGCAGTTTATTTCACCCACGAAATGATCAACACTGTCAATTGAGTTTGATATACAATCAATTCAATAAAGCCAAAAGTGTGTGTTTGCTGATGTCAGGCATTTAGATTTGAGCTGAGTTTGGATTTAGTGATTTTCAGCATTACTGTATGAAACGGTTCACATCATAAGAAGTTCTGCCCTGAAGCCATTCTGTGTCCTATGATTTTTTGCATGTATGACTAGACGCATTTTTACATGCATAAAATCTGTATTTTTCAACCGAAGTCTGCCGTTCTGCGGGATAATAATGACATGCTGGTGTTTCTGTGACGTGAGTATCAAAGCGCTTGAGAAATCACTGCTGTCTGATGTCACGTCCAGA
>CM077182.1:1200926-1208426 GCA_039654105.1 Coreius guichenoti | reverse complement strand
AAAACGTTAGACGAACGTCCAACTGAAATGTTTCAGAAATAAAACATTCCAATAATGATGTTTTTGTGCTAAAGTTTTGAGAACGTTATTAAAGACCAGATAACTTTGAATGAACGTTCTATTAACGTTACTGGAAGAACGTTTGCTCATAACGTTGAGAGAACCTTGACAGAACGTTCTGAGAACATTATCAAAGACCAGATAACTTTGAACGAGCGTTCTATTAACGTTACTGGAAGAACGTTTGCTCATAACGTTGAGAGAACCTTGACAGAACGTTCTGAGAACATTATTAAAGACCAGATAACTTTGAACGAACGTTCTATTAACGTTACTGGAAGAATGTTTGTTCATAACGTTGAGAGAACCTTGACAGAATGTTCTGAGAACATTATCAAAGACCAGATAACTTTGAACGAGCGTTCTATTAACGTTACTGGAAGAACGTTTGCTCATAACGTTGAGAGAACCTTGACAGAACGTTCTGAGAACATTATTAAAGACCAGATAACTTTGAACGAACGTTCTATTAACGTTACTGGAAGAATGTTTGTTCATAACGTTGAGAGAACCTTGACAGAATGTTCTGAGAACATTATCAAAGACCAGATAACTTTGAACGAGCGTTCTATTAACGTTACTGGAAGAACATTTGTTCATAACATTGAGAGAACCTTGACAGAACGTTCTGAGAACATTATTAAAGACCAGATAACATTGAACGAACGTTCTATTAACGTTACTGGAAGAACGTTTGTTCATAACGTTGAGAGAACCTTGACAGAACGTTCTGAGAACATTATTAAAGACCAGATAACATTGAACGAACGTTCTATTAACGTTACTGGAAGAACGTTTGTTCATAACGTTGAGAGAACCTTGACAGAACGTTCTGAGAACATTATTAAAGACCAGATAACTTTGAACGAACGTTCTATTAACGTTACTGGAAGAACGTTTGTTCATAACATTGAGAGAACCTTGACAGAACGTTCTGAGAACATTATTAAAGACCAGATAACTTTGAACGAACGTTCTATTAACGTTACTGGAAGAACGTTTGTTCATAACGTTGAGAGAACCTTGCCAGAACGTTCTGAGAACATTATTAAAGACCAGATAACTTTAAACGAACATTCTATTAACGTTACTGGAAGAACGTTTGTTCATAACGTTGAGAGAACCTTGCCAGAACGTTCTGAGAACATTATTAAAGACCAGATAACTTTGACCGAACGTTCTATTAACGTTACTGGAAGAACGTTTGTTCATAACGTTGAGAGAACCTTGCCAGAACGTTCTGAGAACATTATTAAAGACCAGATAACTTTGACCGAACGTTCTATTAACGTTACTGGAAGAACGTTTGTTCATAACGTTGAGAGAACCTTGCCAGAACGTTCTGAGAACATTATTAAAGACCAGATAACTTTAAACGAACGTTCTATTAACGTTACTGGAAGAACGTTTGTTCATAACGTTGAGAGAACCTTGCCAGAACGTTCTGAGAACATTATTAAAGACCAGATAACTTTGACCGAACGTTCTATTAACGTTACTGGAAGAACGTTTGTTCATAACATTGAGAGAACCTTGCCAGAACGTTCTGAGAACATTATTAAAGACCAGATAACTTTGACCGAACGTTCTATTAACGTTACTGGAAGAACGTTTGTTCATAACGTTGAGAGAACCTTGCCAGAACGTTCTGAGAACATTATTAAAGACCAGATAACTTTGACCGAACGTTCTATTAACGTTACTGGAAGAACGTTTGTTCATAACGTTGAGAGAACCTTGCCAGAACGTTCTGAGAACATTATTAAAGACCAGATAACTTTGACCGAACGTTCTATTAATGTTACCGGAAGAACGTTTGTTCATAACGTTGAGAGAACCTTGACAGAACGTTCCCTGTTCGCTGAGATGGAGAAAATGTACAAAGAAGTTACAGAAGTTCCCACAGTCACACAACATCTCTAACAGTGTGAAATCACACACTCTCCAAAAACACCTACACACACTCCACACACACACACACAAAACACCTTCTGCGAGAGTCTGACCAAAGCCTGCAAAGTTCACAAACACACAAATTCATAACAGTCAGTACTGAAGTATCGATAAGTATCCATTTCAAAACTGCACAGTAAACAGTTTGTATGTGACACAAGATTAATAAGCTGCGTTAATGACAGTAATTATTAAGAAGTGAATCATATCACCTCTAGGGTTATTATTGTTAACTTAAACTATTAAAAACAATAAAAATAATATTAGATAAAAAACTTATGAATGTTGCCATGGCAATAAATTACATATACACATCAGTGAAGATGAATACACATGACCCGGTCGAAGCTCAGCTCTGATTGGTCAAGGTGTGAATCTACACAGATCCTTAATGGACACTATAACACTCCTAATTAACACCCTCACACACACACACACACACTCCAGTATATTCCCATAACAACACCTCAATGCACTCTCACACACACACACATGCTCTCTCTCTCTCTCACACACACACACACACAGACGCTCTCTCTCTCACTCACACATTCTCTCTCTCACACACACATGCTCTCTCTCTCTCTCACACACACACACACACACACACACACACGCTCTCTCACACACACACACACACACACTCTCACACACACACACACTCTCTCTCTCTCTCACACACACACACACTCACTCTCTCACACACACACACACATGCTCTCTCTCTCTCACACACACACACACACACACACACACACACTCACTCTCTCTCTCTCTCACACACACATTCTCTCTCTCTCTCACACACATGCTCTCTCTCACACACACTCCAGTATATTCCCATAACAACACCTCAATGCACTCACACACATGCACACACACTCCTGCTCTCTCTCTCTCACATACACACACACTTGCTCTCTCTCTCACACACACACACACACACACTTCAGTATATTCCCATAACAACACCTCAATGTACGCACACACGCACACACACTCTCACTCACACACACACTCCAGTTTATTCCCATAACTTTCTATTGATTGAAGAATCCTGTAAATGCATCACGGTTTCCACACTGTTTTCAGCACTGATAATAATCATAAATGTTCATCATATGAGAATGATTTGTGAAGGATCATGTGACACTGAAGACTGGAGTAATGATGATAAATTCAGCTTTGATCACAGGAATAAATTACACTTTACTATATATTCACATAGAAAACAGCTGCATTACACTGGAGTAATATTTCACTGTTTTACTGTATTTTTGATCAGCATTGGTGATATTTAGGGACTTACTCAAAATCATTTAAAAATGTTATCAACCCCAACAATCGAACAGGCACATATGTACACACACACACACATATAAGCCCAAAATGAGCTACATTATAGTTTATTTTATATATGTGTTAACTCGTCAGTGTGGTTGAGTGTGTGAGAGCAGTCGGTGTGTCTGGGAAAGCTGCAGTAAAACAGAGAAACGCTTCATGACACGTTCAGTCTTTAACACGTCCACGTAACGCCTGTGTGGGTCACGACCCGGAGTCTCTCCTCATTCAGCCTGGATCAGAGTTTAAACTCCTAAAACTCTTCAGAACGTCCCGTTTGTGATAACAGACCTTATTTCACATCAGGCACGAATGAACACGAGGCTGTGAAGATCAGAAGATTCTACTGTCCATCAACAACACACCAAATGTTCAGCTGATGAAACATTTGTCCAGAAAACTTGACAGGGAACAGGGAACGTTCTGGCAAGGTTCTCTCAACGTTATGAACAAACGTTCTTCCAGTAACGTTAATAGAACGTTCGGTCAATGTTATCTGGTCTTTAATAATGTTCTCAGAACGTTCTCTCAAGGTTCTCTCAACGTTATGAACAAACGTTCTTCCAGTAACGTTAATAGAACGTTCGTTCAAAGTTATCTGGTCTTTAATAATGTTCTCAGAACGTTTGCACAAAAACATCATTAATGGAATGTTTCATTTCTTAAATGTTTCAGTTGAAAGGTTTTTTAAATGTTACTATTGTTTCAGAACATTCCGAGAACATTCAAAAGTAACATCCCATAATGTTTGATGAATGCAATGTTTCCTTAACGTTTGCAAAACCAAGAAAAAACGTTTTAAAAACTGGACCTTCAGAAATAACATTTTCATAACGTAAAGGGAACGTTAGAAAAACATATTTTCCTGTTCGCTGGGCCGGACGTTTATACAGTAATTGCTCTTGTAAATGAACAGATAGAAAGTGTCATTTTTACCAACTAAATAAACTAAAGATAGATTTTTCTTTGCAACACTGTGATTCAAAGAACGATCAGAAACAAAGTTTTGAATGTTTAAATATTTATTTCAAGGTAATAAGTTACAGTTGTAGAATAATTTATCATAAATACTAAAAAAATAAAATGCATTTACATTCGACTTCCAAAGGAAGCAATTTTATATACTGTACATATTCACAGCTGTTTACATACATTGACAAAATAAAGTGAATGAGAGTTTGGAGTCCATATAAATAATCTATCTTCAGTTGAGCTCTTTCTCGTCCTCTTCATCATCACCATCATCCTCATCCTCAGTGTCGGAGTCCTCATACACGCAGATCGTGGCCTGAACCGGATAGTTCCGCAGGAGAATCTCAGCGTCCCGGTACAAGTAATCGAAACACTGGGATTTGGGCCAGAACAACCTGCAGAAAACAAGAGTAAACCGTGAGTCCAAGTCTCTGGAGAAGCAGGAGATCATATTCATATGATCATAATCATACTCATATTCATATGATCATAATCATACTTACTTCACAGGGTGTGTGATCAGAGAGAGTTTACAGTGGCGCTCGTCAGCTGACGGTCTCTCATAAGGCTGTTGAAGGAAGAGAGAATTATTTAATATCTCATGTTTAGCTCATAACAATAATCAGAGTTTAATGTTATAAAATGATCTCATAAGTACCTTATGAGTGGCGGTTTTGCGTCCATGGCTGCTTTTATTGATCCAAGGTCTCCAAGGTCTGACTTCAGCGTTTAATCCGTGGGTCAAAGTGATTTTCTCCATAGTGTTCGCGGAAAGAGAAGCTGAAGAGTAAATCCGCGCGTGTGTTTGCGATCAGAATGATGAATGATGCTCAGACGGAAGCCCGGAGCCTTTATATACACGCACGCGCGCTCGTGCCAAACGGTGCGTTCGCGCCTCGCGTCTGACACGCGCGCTGGTGAAGGTGTGATGTCACACTCCCGCCAACACATGGCGAGCTGACACATTTACCAAAAACAACTCTCTTTAATACCAGTGAAAACTGAGGTCTCTCGTTTATTTACGCATAGAAATCACGCGTCAGTGTCCATGAGCGGGGCACAACCTAACGCGGGGTTAGTTGTAACACACATGGTTTACAACTTTCCACACACGCCAGCATGACGAAACTTAGTGTATTTACTAGTTGCCATATCAACACTATGTACAGAAAAAAGTGTGCCAAAATTAAAAAATCTTTGGAAGATATCACTGAACATTTATTTAACCATAGCAAAAGTACATTTCTTACTTAAGTTCATTTTTCATCTCTGTTTTTTGTGTTTATTTAAAATGAGACAAATCTGATATTATTGTAATCTTATATCTGTTATCTAACAGTTGAGATAGTTCTTTAATGCTGATCTAACCAGCAGAAGACACGAGCCGGGGTTAATCCCAGTTGCGCACACGGGGCATGTTGTCACACTGCGTCACAATGATATTATATTGTATACTTTTATGAATTCTATTGAGAAAAAATGAGATAAAGACTGAGAGTCAATGTTCAGAAATGATTAATTATTATCATGTCTTGAATTATGCTGTATAGCTGTGTTTTGCGGTGTGTTTATTGTCAAACTTTTTAATTATTAAAAAATGCCATTATTTTATATGAAAAAGTTAATCATTGTATTTTATTTACAAATATTTTAGTTTATCTTGGATATTTTTTTGATTGTATCAGATAACATTTTAAGCTATCATATGCTCATGTTATAATGTACCCCACCTATGGGGCATGTTGTCACATTTCACCATTCCATTCTTTCGGGGGAAACGAAGAAAAAAGTATACACTGCATTAATGAAACAAAACCACATAATTGTACTCGACATGTGTGAAATTAGTGTGGGGAAAAATAAATACTCTGAACCCCAAGTGGATTTACACAAACTGAGAAAGTCACAAAGCGTTAGGTTGTGCCCCGCTCTCCCGTACATTTGTAGAACGTTCGCCTTTAAATGTTACTCTACTCGTTTTAGAATGTTTAGAGAACATTCAAAAGTAACATTTCCGTTTCCTCAATGATTAAATGGAATGTTCCCTTAACGTTCGCATGCACTACCAAAAAAACAACAACTGAACGTTCGGGGGACTTTCTTGGAACATTTTTGTTAGCTGGGATTGCTCGTTTACAGGCATGGCTTCTTTTTTTAATAAAACATGATGGTTTGGTGATAATAAGGCCTGGTTTAATCATGTGTGGTGTTTAGAAGTGATCCAAAGGTGTGAAGCGAAACCATTTGCTCTCAAACACAAACATGACGCGTGCCGATCTGTGGCGCGCGCGCTCCTGCTGAGACTCGTGCGCGCGAGCGAGTTCATGAACTTTATTCTCCAGTTCAAGAGTGTGACAAACGCTCAGAATAAACTTCACACACACACAGACTCCGCTTACCTGAGCTGACTGGCATCTGTCCTCGTGAAACAGCAGCTCGTTGTGTTCAGCTTCATTAGTCTCTCTGAGCTGTCCGAGGATACACAGCAAAGGTTTACGCGCTAAAAGAGAACAACGCCGATATAACTCACACATATCGGGTGTGTGTGACTTCATCTGGTTTGGACAGGTGACGTTATTCACTTTTTCACAAAGGTAGATTCACCAATATTAGCGCCATCTGTTTTCTCAGTCTGGCAAAAACACGCAGAAAACATTTATTTTTGCATTTATTGTTATATATAATTATTATTATTATGTTATAATCAATCACATTACAAATAAATATATGTATTTACTATGCGTCCACTAGAGGACACTCATACACTAAATACTGAAATGTGTGTGAATGTTCAAAATCTTTTCTTCATTCTGCATTCCCTTCATTCACAACAGAGTGTGTGTGTGTGTGTGAGAGAGAGAGAGAGAGAGAGAGAGAGAGAGAGTGTGTGTGTGAGAGAGAGAGAGAGAGAGAGAGAGTGTGTGTGTGTGAGAGAGAGAGAGAGAATGAGTGAGTGTGTGTGAGAGAGAGAGAGAGAGAGTGTGTGTGTGTGTGAGAGAGAGAGAGAGAGAGAATGAGTGAGTGTGTGCGAGAGAATGAGTATGTGTGTGTCTGAATGTGTGTGTGTGAGAGCGAGAGAATGAGTGAGTATGTGTGTGTGTGTGAATGAGTGAGTGAGTGTGTGTCTGAGTGAGTGTGTTTGAGTGAGTGTGTGTGTCAAATCAAAATCAAATC
>CM077182.1:1163426-1193426 GCA_039654105.1 Coreius guichenoti | reverse complement strand
TAAAAAAATAACATTAGATTTTTTTTAATACAAGATAAAAATTTAGATTTCAATATAAATTAAATATAAAACTTTAAAATTATGAAAAAAACTGGCAACGTTTCTCAGCAAGGACCAAGTTTTGGCAAAGAAAAAAAAAATAGTTTGATTATTACAATATCTTTTTTTATCTTTTTTGTATGGTTGAGTTCAAGAAATTGTGTAAAAAATGAGAAAAAGCAACAATATTATTTAATAGTTTCAAATGTGTCTGTCTTTCTCCACAGGATCCCTGATCCGAGTGAAAAGCATCATGGTCTAGGTGAGTGTGTGCTGAAGGTGGGCGGCTCTCAGGCGCTGCCGGACGAATCCCGTTCCCTCATTCACTTCTACATCCATGAGGAACAAGACAAAGCCAACAGGGACGCTGTGATTGGCCGAGGGAGGCGCAGTGGGCGGGGGAAGACGGATGAAGACGAGCACTTCCTGTCAAACTTCAACATTCCAAACGTTGTGAACTCCAGCATCAATTCCAGCATCAATGACTGTGTGTGAGCCGCCAATCACCACAGACAGCCAATCACCTGAGCCGAAGAGCTCAGAGCCCGCGCATTCTTCTTATGATGTCATCCGATATTAATGCGCAGATCAATCAGACAATCACATGGACAATCAATCGATCATTTTTATCCAGTCGCTGATTTTCAGTGACATGAAGTTTGTGAAGAGACGCAAGAAACACAACTCTTATTTGTGTCTGTTGTTTTTAAACTGTTCAGTTATGCAGCAGATCATTTGTACAATACCGTCACTATGAACTTTATTTACTTGAGCAAAATTATGAAGGAAAGTGACGACAGTTCTGATAAAAGCAGAATGAAGTAGTGTGTGTTTCTTTGAGTCTTTATTAATGTATCTGTGTGTGTGTGCGTGTGTGAGAGAGTGTGCGTGAGTGTGTGTGTGTGCGAGTGTTTGAGAGAGTCTGTGTGCGAGTGTGAGTCTGTGCATGAGTGAGTGTGTGTGTGTGTGTGAGTTTTAGTCTGTGAGTGTGAGTCTGCGCATGAGCGTGTGAGTTTTAGTCTGTGCGTGTGAGTGTCTGTGTGTGAGTGTGAGTCTGTGCGCGTGTGGGTGTGTGAGTCTGCGCATGAGTGTGTGTGAGTTTTAGTCTGTGAGTGTCTGTGTGTGAGTGTGAGTCTGTGCACATGAGTGTGTGTGTGTGTGTTTGAGAGTCTGTGTGTGAGTGTGAGTCTGCACGTGTGGGTGTGTGAGTCTGCGCATGAGTGTGTGTGAGTTTTAGTCTGTGAGTGTCTGTGTGTGAGTCTGTGCACATGAGTGTGTGTGTGTGTGTGTGTTTGAGAGTCTGTGTGCGAGTGTGAGTCTGCGCATGACTGTGAGTGTGTGAGTCTGCGCATAAATGTGTGCGTTTTAGTCTGTGAGTGTCTGTGTGTGAGTGTGAGTCTGTGCACATGAGTGTGTGTGTGTGTGTGTGTTTGAGAGTCTGTGTGCGAGTGTGAGTCTGTGCGCGTGAGTGTGTGAGTGTGAGTCTGCGCATAAATGTGTGTGAGTTTTAGTCTGAGTGTCTGTGTGTGAGTGTGAGTCTGTGCACATGAGTGTGTGTGTGTGTGTGTTTGAGAGTCTGTTTGTGTGCGAGTGTGAGTCTGTGCGCATGAGTGTGTGTGTGTGTGAGTTTTAGTCTGTGCGTGTGTCTGTGTGTGAGTGTGAGTCTGTGCACATGAGTGTGTGAGTTTTAGTCTGTGCGTGTGAGAGTAAATGTGTGTGTGTGTGTGTGTGTATGTGAGTGTCTGTGTGAGTGTGTGTGTATGTGAGTGTGTGTGTGTGTGTGTGTGAGAGAGTGAGTGTGAGTGAGTGTGTGTGTGTGTGTGTGAGAGTGTGTGAGAGAGAGTGTGTGAGTGTGTGTCTGTGTGTGTGTCTGTGTGTGTGTGTGAGAGTGCGTGTTAGTGTGTGTGTGAGAGTGTGTGTGTGTGAGTGTGTGTGTGTGTGTGTGTGTGAGTGTGTGTGTGTGTGAGAGAGTGAGTGAGTGTGAGTGTGTGTGTGTGAGAGAGTGTGTGTGAGTGTGTGTGTGTGAGAGTGTGTGTGAGTGTGTGTGAGTGTCTGTGTGTGTGTGTGTGAGAGAGAGTGTGTGTGTGTGTGTGTGAGAGTGCGTGTGTGAGAGAGTGTGTGTGAGTGTGTGTGTGTGTGTGTGTGTGAGTGTCTGTGTGTGTGTGAGAGAGTGTGAGAGTGTGTGTGTGTCTGTGTGTGTGAGAGTGCGTGTTAGTGTGTGTGTGAGAGAGTGTGTGTGTGAGTGAGACTGTGAGTGGCAGAACCTGTTCCTTGAGGAAAGATGTAAAACACTGTGATTAACTCTAATAACCAGGAAAACACATTGACTGCCCACTGGCTCCTGTGCAAAGCATTCTGGGAGCTGAGCAAAGAGGTTCTGTCTCTCACAGATCTATAATAAAGCAATATTACACGTAATGGCACAGCGAGGGCACTTTACTTCTGAACAGAGGAGAGAGGGGAAAGGCTGTTGCCATGAAGAGAAGATTCATGTCACTCTTATTGAAGAGGGAAAATGTGTGGAGTGTTTTGCTCATTTATTCATAAATATCACAGCTAAAGCTTTGACAAATGTTCTTTGTTATGGCAAAACAAAGACTCTATGAAAACAAACATGATGGTCTTGTGCAACTTTATCTCTGCATAACAAGCAGTGAGACTTCATGAATCATCAGGCCTTTAATAAACAATACACATCAAAACAACATGTGTGGACTTTACAGTGTGTGTTACTATGGAAACAGTGTGGGATAGATAGTGAGGGATTGGTGAATTTAAAGATTGCATCCAAATACACACTCTCTCTCTCACACATACACACACACACACACACACACACACACGCTCACACACTCACGCTCACACAAATACACACACACACACACTCACATACATACGCACACACACACACACTCACAGACATACATTCACACTCACACACACTCACACGCACTCACCCACACACGCTCACACACATACACACACTCACGCTCACACAAATACACACACTCACTTACACACACACACACAAACACACTTTCACACATACTCACACGCACGCACAATTACACGCACACACACAAACTCACACGCACACGCACACACACACACACTCACAGACACACGCACACACACACACTCACACACACACACTCACAGACACACTCACACGCACACACACACGCACACACACACACACTCACACTCACTCATACACACACTCACAGACACACTCACACGCACACACACACACACTCACTCACTCACACACGAACACACACACATATTGCATAGGATTAGAGACTCATATTATAGAAAGCAACAGCAACAATCATGGAGGAAAATTAAACTTAGCATTGTTTAGTTATTATTAACTAAAACCACTAGATTTTTTGTTCATTCAGGCTAGGTAGTAGATACACTTTGTAATGTAATAAAACAGCATGCCTTTTGCGGAAGAACATTGTTTTGGTTGTGCTGCGGCTCTGCATGAGTGTGCGGATAAATATGATTATCCTGCTGCTAATAAATTATCACTACTAGGCTTAAAGGTGCTGTATGTAAGTTTTTGACTGTACTAAAGCATAAAAATACCATCATATGTTTGCAGATATTTAAGAAACATGCTGAGTTCACATACTCGTTTCTCAGAAAAATAATGCTACAGCCAGTTATTCTTCTTTGAAATATGCGTTCCATGTCGGAATGTCTGTTTTTACCCAATAGTATTTCGACACCCGGGTTGCCAGTTGGCGGGAAACACAGTGTATTTCTGCCATGGAAGCCAGCGAACAAACTGGGTCAGAGATCGCAGATTCTACCCGACCTAAAAACCATCTGCATCCATCTAAACATCTCTATGAACAAGAGCACATTAAAACGCAGATAAATCAACTCATCAACTTACAGCGCGTGAGTCTCCTCGTCTTCCATTGTCAATTGCGCTCGTTCCTCAAACTGGCAAACCCGCGTGAGCGTCAAGTCTGAGGAGGAGGGGGCGGGGCAAACTATATTTTGAATTTGGACTGCAGTACCCATTTCAACCACTAGCTGTCATTCCTACATACAGCACCTTTAAGAAATATAAGCAGTTTAGATGGAAAGGATCTCAAGCTGACTGGCAGTGTGTGTAGCCTACGCTCGCGTAAAAAAAACGAATGCGGTGTTCGAAATTGCCCCCTATGCCCTCATTCACTACTCCCGACATTACTCCACTAATATAGTCCACTTGAGTGAGTTCATGAAAACGAGTGAGTGAATTCGGACACTGAGTGCGCCGGAAGTGCCGCTTTTGCATAGATTCTGCTTGCTGTTTAATTATTTGAAACGTAGAAAACTGGCAGCTCCAGTAGTAATGAAAAGATTTATCTTGAACTCATGGAAACTTGCATGTATAAACTGTAAATAAACAATTTAATAATCAATTAAAAAGGAATGTGTACCTTTGCTGTATGATATTATGCTGCAGCGGTTTGGGAAATGTATGGTTGATTGATTCACCTGCGGGCGCCCTCTCCTGACGAGACGTGGGAATTAATTCAGCGCGCGACTCTCATAGTGCATTATGGGTATTCTCTAGCCGTTGAGCGTACATCAGTTGTACACTCGTTGCGGTGCATAACGTCCACTATGGTTTCGGACACCACTACAAATGGCTGTCCCCTCAAATAGTGCCCTATTTAAGGTTATAGGGGTCCGATTTCGGACACAGCCGAAGTATACTTTGGCCTTTAGGCGGAGTAACTTCTCTCTGTTTACGGATGTGACGAGACACGCACGGGCGAGTGACGCATGGACGCATGGACGCAATTCCGCGCGAAAACCATCCCCACAGGTCTAAAATATAAACACTTATAATAGGGTTATCACAGTGAATCAGGGTCAGACAAAAACACGCTTTGGCAGAAGAATTGATGATGTACTGAATTTATTTAATTTTGTTAATTTGGAATAGAAACAAAGTGTACCTTAAAAAGAGCCTGTATAAATAATGGAAAAACTAAAAATAGAAATGTTGACTTAACTAACTTAGGGTTTAGGTTGAAGTAGTAAAATGACTAAAAATAAAAATAAATTACAGCTAAATATAAATATTAATAAATATCAATACAAATTTGACAAAAGCACATAACAAAATTACTCAAATGTAATTTTAAAATGAAAAATAAAATAAATTTAAACTGAAAATATAAAAATAAAGCTGATTCAAATGTTAATCAGTACTTTAATAGTACATTAAATTATACACTCTAAAACATGCTGGGTTAAAAACAACCCAAGTTGGGTTGAAAAATCGACAAACCCAGCGATTGGGTTAAATGTTTGCCAAACGTGCTGGGCAGTTTTATTTAACCCAACTATTGTTTAAAATGACTATATGGCTGGCTTAAAATGAACCCAAAATAGGTTGGAAATGAAAAATTAAACACATAATTACTAGAGGCAACAATAATAATCAAAAGGTGAACATTTATTAATAAGCTATGTATTACTGTTTAATTATTATTCTTTAAACTTATTAATGTTCATTTAATAAACATATTAATAAATGTTAATTTCCAACATACTTTGGGTTCATTTTAAGCAAGCAATACAGTTTTTTCTTAAACAATAGTTGAGTTAAATAAAACTACCCAGCAGGTTGGGCAAACATTTAACCCAACCGCTGGGTTAAAGCAACCCATTCACTGGGTTAAACAACCCAATTGCTGGGCTTGTCCATTTTTAACCCAACTTGGGTTGTTTTTAACCCAGCATTTTTTAGAGTGTACTAAAATAACAACATATTTCTTGACATAAAACTTCCACACAAACAACAACAAAATGTAGGCCCTGTGTTCAAATAATACACATGTAATGTGGTTCTTTCCCCAGCAGGTGGCGCTTCTAAACCTGCAGTTTACAGTAAAACTCTGCCAGTTAGTGATGTGATGCCCAGAAACTCTGGAGAACATAAAAATGACCCAAACAGTGAACCATAAAACCGCACTGTACTTACTATAGAAACACACGGCTCTGATTGGACAGACAACGATTCCCCTACATCTGATCGCTTGAATATTAATGCTTACGTGAAATAAAATTCAACTTAAATGAGATGAAGTGAGATGATCTGCATGTGAAAGCAGTGTTTTCTGCTGGTGATGGTGAGGGTTTGCGGGTTGCACATGCACAATTCTGCCCTGCCATCTGGATTCCATTTCAGCGAGCAGGAACCGAATATGTGCGGTTAAAGTGAGTCACGGCAGGCATTACAAAACACTCCCGGAGAGCCGAGCGCTGCAGTACACACTAAAAACACAGTTGAGTCAAACTACGGAAAAAAAGTCATCATACGCTCGCATGAGTGTTCCTCTCTTGAGCGTGACTGTGCGCGTACAGGCGTTGAGAGGAGGGTTAAACGCCCGTTTCTGCAGCTCTACTGTACGTGAGACACAATGGCAGCAGAAGTTAATGTTACAGTCCATAAATGTGACCCTGGACCACAAAACCAGTCATAAAGGGTCAATTTTTTTTTAAATTAAGATGTACACTCTAAAAAAATGCTGGGTTAAAAACAAACCAAGTTGGGTTGAAAATGGACAAACCCAGCGGGTTAAATGTTCTCTCTTTATTTAACCCAACTATTGTTTAAAAATGACTTTATGGCTGGGTTATAATGAACCCAAAATCTGACACATAATTACTAGAGACAACAATAATAATCAAAAGGTGAACATTTATTAATAAACTATTTAATAAATGTTTACTGTTTAATTATTATTCATTAAACTTATGAATAATGTTCATTTATTAAACATATTAATAAATGTTAATTTCATACTTTGGGTTCAACGCAAGCAATACAGTAAATCTTAAACAATAGTTGAGTTAAATAAAACTACCTAGCATGTTGGGCAAACATTTAACCCAACCGCTGGGTTAAAACAACCCATTCACTGGGTTGTTTTTAACCCATCATTTTTTTACAGCATATACATCATCTGAAAGCTGAATAGATAATCTTTCCTTTGTTAGGATAGGACAATATTTGGCCGAGATACAACTGCACTCTAAAAAAAAAAATCTTATTTTTTCTACCCATATCCTGGGTTGAGCATATTGGGTCATTTTTTGTGGTTGTTTTTTCAGTGTTTGGGTAGTTTGTGTGTTACTCGGCCCCTGGGTCAGACCAACCCAGTGTTTGAGTAGTTTTTGTGTTACCCAGATCCTGTGTCCTATACACGTTCTCTAAATGTTATTTAAAGTATGTTTTATCTTAACATTTACACAACGTTGTGGGAACCTTCTCCGTGATCTGAGATATTACCTAGTTTTCTGAGCGAGTGGCAAAGAAATTTGTTGGACAAACCTTTCCAGTAAACAGTAAAAATAAGAGCAACCATTCGAGAGTAACGATTACCCAAAGACCTATAACCAGTCTATAAAAGCATCAAGTCAAACCATGTTCCCACAAACGTGTGTGAAAGCTAAGATTCCTTTCATTTGTTTCCCTCAACCATCTCAGCTCATTAAAGTAGGCCTAGGCGCCAAAGTCTAACCGTGGGTGTGGAGGCCTCGCATGCATTAATAATTCAGTGTGTGTTTGTCAGACCGCAGCCGTTGCACAACAGTCGTCATTCCTGTCGTGTCGTCTGACCACAGCTCGATCCACCTGTTGCTCTGACCGATGGACCCACACAGGTGACGGGCCGAACCTCTCAGACCCGACACTGTCCGGAACGCTGGATTATGGTAAGCTGGCACGTTTCTCATTGTTTACACACTTGACTGCGTGGTCAGAATCAGTTGAGAGAGTGTGAATCTGTCTGAACCGTGTGAACACGTCTGTGCATGAGCGGGACAGGTGTGGGTGTGACGCTCATGCGAGCAGGTAAATAATTAGTGCAGACGTTTGAGCTTTCTCTTTCTTTACGCGACACTCCAGCATCAGATATGATTCATCGCATACACTTTCAACGCTGTGAGTCTGTCTGCATTTATCTTACAGGGCTTTGAGAATGGATGGATTTGCTCTAAATATTATTATTATTATTATTATTATCAGAGGTGGACAGTAGTGAGGTATACTCAAGTACATTTATACTTTATCAGTGTTTTTCTTTGGAAAACTTGTACTTCACTCCATTCCAAAGTATAATGTCATACTTTTTACTGCACTACATTTCATAAATAAATATTTTACCTTTAATACTCTAATACATAAAAAAATGTAGTACTTTCTTACTTGTACTCACTTGAGTAAAAGTATACAGTACTACATTTTTAATGTAATTACGTATTAAATGATATTCAATATGCAGTAAAAATTATGACATTATGCTTTGGAATGTTGAGAAGTAAAAGTTTTCCAAAAAAAAACACTGATATGGAAATTGGAACATTCCCCCATAATGTTACAGTATTTTAATAACGTTCTAAGAACGTTCTCTCAAGGTTTTGTAACCAATAACTAACTTGCAGGGAGTTTCTTTTTGTGGCAACCTAAAGAGAACAGTTCATTATGTAAATAATATGTAAAAAAAAATAATTGTTAGCTGGGTCTAATCATGCTTTACTAACCCAAAAAGCAGATCTTAAGAAGATCTTTATATCTCCAAAGAACCATCAAAGTGCGTTGTGAAATAGTTCTGGCTTAGAAAACCTTGTTTTAGTAACTTTGTAAAACAATGCTTACAAATTGCATTAAAGAGAGATAATTGGCTGCACATATGGAGTTTTTGCAAATAAAAATAAGCATGCATGAAAACATATTTTAAATAAGCTTATAATAAGAAAAAAACGATATTACAGCAGCTGTGCGCATCCCTCATTTTGGGAGGTTGGGAACCTGAAGTGTTTTCTGAATGTTCTCTTGTTCATTGTGTCGGACTGGGTTCATTTGATCCTCTGAAACCCAATCCAGCTCTGCCTCCCTCCGTGTCCCCGCGCGTCACGGCAGCGCGCCTCTCTGTGCGCGCGTCCTGCAGCTCACTAATAATTAACGATCCACTCAAGCGTTCCTTTATTGATCGGGATTTTCTTTCGCTTTCATCGATCTGGATTCGTTTAGCCGCAGGGCTGGATCATTTCACGACTCTCGCTGGCGGGACGAAAGACGCGCTTCTCTGGGTGTTTCGCGCGCCGCCGATCCGGACAGTAAGTTTCTCTAGATCAAGAGTTTTGAATGACTGTGTGAGATTCTACTCATTGACATTCAATAATCAATATAAACACTTTTCCCGTTTCTTTAATTTTCATATTTTTCACCGTTTTTAATTTTTCCAAATTCTAATGACGTTCCCATTACGTTACAAAAACGTTATTTCTGACTGTTCCCTGTTTTTAAATGTTTTACGCCTTTTCTTGGTTATGTGAACATTAAGGGAACATTCCATGTCATAATTTTTCAAACATTATGTGAATGTTACTTTTGAATGTTCTTGGAACGTTCTGAAACAAGTAACATTAAAAAAAAGATAGATGAACTAAAGGAAAAAAACGTTCCATGAATGATGTTTTTGTGCTAACGTTCTGAGAACATTATTAAAGACCAGATAACTTTGAACGAACGTTCTATTAACGTTACTGGAAGAACGTTTGTTTATAACGTTGAGAGAACCTTGCCAGAACGTTCTGAGAACATTATTAAAAACCAGATAACTTTGAACAAACGTTCTATTAACGTTACTGGAAGAACGTTTGTTCTTAACGTTGCGAGAACCTTCTGTTAGCTGAATGGGAAAAGTGTTTAAACAAAAAGTGAAAAAAAGTGGGAAAAAAAAACTTTTTTCCCCCCATTCGTTGTAGAAAAATTACATTGGAATCCATGCTAAATCCAAAATACTAGCCGTTTCTACTGTATAACCATATATGGGTCTCCTTCTAAAAGTGTAATGTTAATATTTGATGACAGTGATTTCTTTTTTACTGTTGTTACAGTAACAGAAACAAAACCTACATGTTATTTTAAGGGCAGGACAGGCAGATATCTGACAGATTTAAGGTGTTTAACAGATTCTGCCAGACTTGTCAATGCATGTGTTCTATTTTCAAATATTTTAAGAGATGTATATTAAAGGGTCCATAACACACACAGTTTCTGCCAATCTCATGTTAATCTTGAGTATCTATAGAGTAGTGATGATCCTTCATATCTCCCAAGAGCCTTTAGTTTTATCATGTTTATAAAAGACAGATACACTGTACCGATTCTTTCTGAAAACAGACGAGCTCGTGGAGGCGTGCAGTGGGCGGAGCTAAAGAGAGCGCGCGCACACACGTGGCATTATCCCTGGATAACTCTCGATTCTCTGTATGTTGGTGTTGTTCACATTATATGCAGTTACGCGCCGATTGCCAACAAAACACACACATTTGATGCAGTTTCACCGCCTGCGGTTTCCACTCATGACGGGAACAAACACACACACTTGCAGAACTCTGGAAACACAAACTGCATCCACTGTTTCCTTAACGCTGGGTTATTTGGGAAGCTGAACAAGGTGATCTTTCCCTCACACCAGAAACACACTTCTTTAGTGACAAAAAAATATATATATTCAACTTTTTTTCCCATGATAGCACAATTGTTTGATTAACATTAATGAAACAGACAGTCTATATATTAAGACCTACCGTAGCGCACAGATCTAATATAATGTCACACATAAGATGTTTTTCCCCAAACGTTCACATAAGACATAAGAAAGGTACTCATCTCAGAAAACGTACAAATAAAGATACTTTTAGATGTTTAATTGCTATTTGGAGCATTGGGATCGCTAGACGAGGGCTTAATGAACTTATTTTAGTGAAAAATCGACTAAAATCTACATTTTTCACTTGTTTTGCCTGTAGCTCCAAATTATCCCGTGCGCATTCCCACTCATATTGCCAGGTCACATATTTTTGGTCATCTAATTTTCTAGCATTACAAATTGAATTCTGCAAAGTTCCAAACGCCTCCATTGTAGTCTTGAGGTTTTTTTTGGGAACCAACACATCACAACATTCCTCATTTAAAGGTGCAGTGTGTAAGTTTTAGCGGCATCTAGTGGTGAGGTTGTGAATTGCAACCGCTCACCCCTCCCTTTCCAAGCACATAGAGAAGCTACGGTAGCCGACACAGGACAAAAATGTCGTCGTCGGAGAGAGCAGAGAGTAGCTAGCACTCTGTAGAGCAGTTTGTCCGTTTAGGGCTACTGTAGAAACATGACGGCGCAAAATGGCAACTTCACTGTAAGGGGACCCGCGGTGTGTGTAGATAGAAACGGCTCATTCTAAGGTAATAAAAACATAACGGTTCATTATGCCACTGAAAACATAGTTATGTATTTTATATTGCATTTCTGTCAATAGATCCTCATAAATACTACACACTGCACCTTTAAATAATTCATACGCAGAATAAAGGGGCGGGGCCTGGTTGAGTTAGTTAGTAGTGTGTTGAAACTGGCGGTTATGGTAAGGGGCGGGACATTTCCTAAACACGCTGGAAGCGCTTGACCAATCACAACACACTGCTCCAGCCCAGGGCTGTAACCACCATAGACATTGAGGGGTTCAAGTCCCCCCCAATAATTAGAAATGGCCATATTGTCCCCCCAATATCTGATATTGTTGATGCTGCTCTGCTGTATGCACTTCATTACACACCGCTCTGTTTGTTGCTAGGATGACAAAAGTAAAATGTTACATTTTTAGGTTGGTCTGCCTCAGTGTTCATCACTGTCGGAATGAGTGAGATGGCCAATCAGATCAAAGAAGGCGGGGCTTACTGTTAGTGCGAATTCCAACGCGACACTTAAGTTATATCAGTGAAAGAGTGCGTCGTAAGATGTAAGTAGCTAAACATTTAATATCTGACAACTGTTTTACAATAAAAACGTTCAGTGAACGACACTAATATCAAGTGATGCAAACTACTTGACATTTTTTAATGAAATTTCACCATTTTGAATTGAAAATATGACATTATTTATCATAATCATTACTGAATTTGAAAAAATATTTGCAAATAGTTTACAATAATTTAATTCCTTTAAATAAACCAATAAGACCAATATCCCCCACGCAAAAAAACAACAACTTTGGTCCCCCCCAATGTCTAAGACACGAGCTGCGTCCGAAATCGAATACTTCTCTACTATATAGTATGCGAAAAACAGTACGCCAACAGAGTAGTATGTCCGAATTCATAGTATTCGAAAAAACAGTAGGTGAAAAGTACCCGGATGACCTACTACTTCCGGCGAGATTCTGAAGTGCGCATACGATGGACACTTTACTATCCCATGAGGCCACGGGAGAGGATTTGTGAATGGAGGTGATGGGGCGCAACTGACGCTGGTAGGTCATATGATAACGACAACATGGCGGATATAGTACAACCGGATTACATTCATACTACATTCATTCATACTATATAGAACATACTTTTTTAATGGTCGCGAAGTTCGTTCAAATTCAAATGTAGTACCTACTCACATAGTACGCAATTTCGGACGCAGCCATGGTTACGGCCTTGCTCCAGCCGACCAATCAGAGCACACTGTGCTTTTCAGAAGGCGGGACTTCATAGAGACAGGAACTAAACAGAGCGTTACTGACAGACTGGGAAGAGAGGAGCCGCAACAATGGAGAATATGAGGGAATAATCAACATTCAAGCAGGAAGACCTGCTCTAGTAGAGCACAAAAACGACATCAAGTGTGTTACAGATCAATCCCTCATGATGTGCTTGTGTGTTTGTAGGCTGAGAGTCCACAGGAGCGCAGCCCAGGGGTGTTCAGTCGCATTGGGAGCTGGCTGTCGTGGGGTTGGGGCGGCCCGGTGCTGAGCGGAGATGAGCCCACCTCCGAGACACAGAGAGAGGAGGCGTCTGACGAGGACCACAGAGAAACCAGCCGCCCAACTGCTGGTGCACATGAGAGAGATAGTCCTGCAGTAGGTGAAACTGTTCAAGCAGAGAAAAGCCCTTCCCCGAGCCGGAATGCCAAACATCTGAGAGGAGGCCGTGAGGGGGGAGACGGGACAGGGGAAACCCAGGTGTGCTCAGAGCAAACGAGTGAACACAGCAATCCCAAGACCTTTGTAAACAGAAGCAATAGTTACAGAAGGAGATCAACATCTGACTTCTCTGATCAAGATAAGACAGAGCAAATGGGACGGAGGAGATCTGGAAGAAGGAGGCGGAGCTCTCATGGAGATGTGGGCGGGTCTCAACCCAAATCACCAACCAATACTCAGCCTGACAGTCCTGCAACAACCAGTTTGGCAACCAGCCCACAGACGGCATGTGCCGACTCAGCTTTTGAGGAGGCGGAAAACAGCGTTCTGGAATGCTCCAGAGCAGAATCGCCAAACTCAGGTAGCCGTGAGGACGTGGTCCGAGCAGAATGGGTGGAAGTGCACCGAGCTGATTCACAGAGCTCACCAGATTCAGCCGCCCTGACCTCCGTCGCTGATTCAGACATGGACGAGGAACCTGTGGTGAGAATGACCGAGAGCGCTGAGTCCAAACGCAGGAGTATCAAAGTGTCTCACAGTGAGAAGATCTTCGCTAAAAAGGTGGTGGTCACCTCAGAGGCCCCGGATGAAGACCATCATGTGAGGCTTAAAAGCACTACGGACCCCAAATGGCCGAGATCTGATGAAAGAGAAAGGTAAATTTACCTGTTGAACCTGTTTGTAGCTAATGCGCTTGCTGAAATAACAAGCACAATATGCTTTTGAAAGCCCAGTTCTTGTGAACACTTTAAAAGTTTTGAACGTGGGAAAAATTTCTTAATCACGACAAAACACCATGCATCATGTTGTGAAATATGTGTCATTATTAGCAGGTTCTTGTCATTCCTCTGGGCTGTGAACTCGTCATCATACGTTAAAACCTGTTTTAATATGGGTTAATGTTCCTGACCTTGTTCGAATAGCTCTCTGCATTGAGAAGAGGCATTTTCATAACAATTAAGTGCTTACATATAATGCCAGTTTTTCTAGATGTGCAGCTTTTCTACTGTGTGCATTAACAACTCTTCGAAGAATAGTTGACCTAAAATTGAAAAATAAATTACTTACACTCACATCATTCCAAACCTCTATGATTTACTTATTTTGCTGAAAACAATAGGAGATATCATGAAGTTCATTCAGGGAAAGTGATCAGTGATTTTTAATGTTAATCTCCAAAAAGGGGAAAAAAAAGCACTAAACAAATGTCATAGCTGTCCATGTGTATATGATAGTTTTGGGTGAGGAACAGACTTACATTTATGCACCATTTATTACTGATTTACTGTTATTCGCTAATATCTTACACTGAAAAAAATTAGTCGTTGGATCAAAGTAAAAAAATTAGTTCAACTTGCAATCGGTTTACTTTTTCTCAACTTAAAAAATTGACTTTACACAAATCACATTTCTACAGTCAACTGAAAGTAAAAATACTCTTTCAACCAAAGATATTTTTTTTTACAAACTTCAGTTTGACTTTATTTCTGTCATACGTCTACAAAAGTTCTTATTGAGAATTAACAGAAGTTTAGATGTTGATGCTTTATGGAATGTTTCATTTCAAGTCACCATTATGGTGATCAGTGTTTGCTTTAGTTGGGCTCTGACCCTTTACTTTTTAACATTAGTTTTTTATGGCTGCTCCAACTTTGTGTTTGTAAACTTGACATTACACAAATCACATTTCTACAGATGAAGTATTTTTTTCATTGATCCACCAATTAATTGTTTTCAGTGTAATATTTTTACTTTGATCCACCAATTAATTGTTTTCAGTGTAATTTTTTTACTTTGATCCAACGACTCATTTTTTTCAGTGCAAACTCATTCACTCTATTCACTTTCAAAGTAGGGAAAAGGGGAAGTCACGAGAGTGAGAAGTGAAATATGCTTTGAATTATCTAATAATTTTCTTTGCAACCTTCAAAATCATGTCTTGCAGCACATGCATTAGTCACTTTCTATAAAAGCGAAAATGCAAATGTGTTGACGAAGGGGAAGTCATGCAGTCTCTTAATGGGTTTGTGGTTTGCTTCAAAGATATAAAGAACAAAAGAGGAAAAACAGGAAGGATAGCCAAAGAGAGTGAATGAGGAAAGAAAGACACAACTACACTGTAAACCCGAATAAGTTGGCAAAACACAAAAACATTTAACTCATTTTAATTGCTCTAAACTTGAAATATTTGAGTAAGCTAATTCATACATTTAACTTAAAAATAAGTAGTGGAAACTTGACTAGCTTTAACTAGCTAATTCAATAAATGCCACCTTGCTAATTGGTTACACAATGCTTTGATAGCATTAGCACAGCACTTGCTGAATGAGGACAGCAATATAACCAGGGCTTGACATTAACACCCGCCATTTGCGGGTGGATTTCAGCTGTGGCGTGTAACACAGTCACTCCCACAAGCCACTTTGGCGGGTTGAATTTTATTGTAGTCTTCTCTAAAGGCATCTGTTATAATCGCGTTGCGCGTTATAACCAATTACACGTGATTCTTTTGAACTTATGATTGCAATGTCTAATACTCAGAGGCGTTCAGATTAGTCATTGCTGAAACGCCGGAGTTTTGTTCAGAGCGGCTCTCACTCACTGAAATCTGCTCTCTCATCATAAACAACAGAGCAGAGATGTAGCCTATGTGCGATGAACGTAGGAGATTCATTCATCATACAGTGATTGACTGTTTTGTTCACCAGAGAATATAGTTTCAAACAAAGATCACAGCAGAACCACAGCGCATCTGATGTGACCGCCATAGTGTTGGCTTGACGTTGGACGTTCGATATTCGCGAATTTAGGGACCGTGTCTAAAGTTACATACGACATTGGTATACACGTTTCTAACTTCAATAGCATTTGAAGAGAATGACTTACAGTCATAAAATCAACTGTAAAGTGTTCATCTAGGTGTCAGGTATGATGCACACCTTTTAGATTTTTGATATTTAATAAAATAAAATCACATGAAAATATGGATATGTATTTCACTAGGCTACTGTATGGGCTTATACACAAAATATGCTAGATTTAAATATGTCATAGCTGATAGAACACTGATGCGAATATTGCTTGAGAATAAATATTATATATAATATAATAAATTATATTTACACCAAAAAATCGTATATTTTTCAGACAAGCAACTGTTTTCTCTAGGAGCTACACACAACCGTATCAGAGCTAAATAGACCTATTTGATGACATGTCATGTTATAAATTTCATGTAGACTTGATCATGTAGAGTTGGTGTGTACAGTGCTCATTTACATATAGCCAACAACAAATTTCCCAACAACAATATTTTGGCCAGTGAAAATGCTGCGTGGCTAGTAACTTTGGAAAACCACTAGCCACAGTGGCTGGTGAGCAAAAAAGTGAATGTCAAGCCCTGAATATAACAGAAACTCTTCTAAACTAGCATAACAAAGCATTAAACACTACTAAATCTCCCACTTAACATTAATCTTGCACAACAAAAAACATAATATAACACTTAATTTTGGCATTTGCTATCCCTTTTGAGTGTCATGGCAAAGCATGCTGGGAAATAGAAATCCCAGCCCAGTTTCAGATAAATTTAAGTTAGTCCAAATTAAAAGAAACAAGTTCATAAAACTCAAAACAATGAAAGAATTCTGTCCTATACATTAGCAAACCATACATCAATGGGAAGCTCATTTATTCAGCTTTCAGATGATGTATAAATCTTGACCCTTATGACAGGTTTTGTGGTCCAGGGTCACATTTGTTCATTTGAGTTGTCTCTACTCAAACCAATTAATTATTTTGAGCATTAGGGTTTACAGTGTAGTGAAGGGAGTGGATGCTAATATGAATAAAGTAAACATCATAGAGATGACATTTACTGTTTGTTATTTTACAGATGTCCAGAGGACAGAGTGGACGGCACGAACTTGAAGGCCAGTCATCAAAAGGGCCGAATCGCAGACAAGATCAGTCTGTTTGAAAGAGGCCCGACCAAAGCTGTCAGTAGCTCCACAAACCTGCGGCATCTGGATATTTCTCCAGCTCGAAACGTGGCTGTTCGTCTCGTAGAACATGGCGGAACGCGGCCCGGTTCTGCACCGCCGAACCGAACGGTTAAAGAGAGGGCGATGAATTTCAGTGCAGGAGGAGAGAAGTTAACATTGTCATCTGGTCATGCATTGAATGAAGGACAGTCGAAAACCGCTGGTCGTACTGGGGAATCTTGTTCTGGAGAGCCAGAGGTTAAACCCAAACCCATAGATCAAACAGACTCCAAATCCCTCAATGCAACACAAAGGAAACCTGCACTGTCAGAAAGCACAAGTGACTCGAACATTGGGAATAAAGAGTTGGACCAAGCGCGCTGTTCTGTGCCGACAGTTTTATCTCCTTCTGACGAGACCCCGCAGGTGAAATCGCCAAACCGGACAGGCTCGCGATCTAAAAAACGTCGAAGCAAAGACGCGGCTCAACCGCTCAGCCCCACCAGCAAGAACAAACAAGACATGGGTCAAGGTAAACAGGAGGTCAAGAGCAACACAGCGCCTAATATACCCCCAAAACATCTTCTAGATGCAGGAGAAGTTGTAAACACCACAGACCAGTGTTTGAAAAGCACATCCGGTGAAGAATTCGCAAGCAAAAAGCCTAAAGCAGGAGATATGATGCAAAGCATGAAGACAACATCAAACACTGACTCGAAGAGGTTACAAAAGGCTCCACATATGGACACAAAAGGTCTCAAAGAAATGAAAAGCAAGGAGAGAGAGAACAGGAATGACTTTGAGGGCACTGCTTCTGAGGCATTAAACTCCCAAACTGAGAATAGCTCAAATGAAGTGAATATAGAGAGGAGAGGCATTGGGAAAAACAACGACAAAAAGCAGCCTGTTCAAGAAGGAGAGCAGGGAGAGAGGCAGAAGAACAGAGACACGATTGTAAACACATTGTTTGGAGAGTCAGGGAAACTGGATCCATCTGTGACAAAAGATGAGAAACCATCATCCCCGGAGGACGTGAATGCGGCCAACTCTAAAGACTCCCTTGCGCCAGCCAATAGCAGCACTGCATCCTCTAGGAAAGATGCCATGCGGAACAGAGAGAGTGAGACAGATATGCTTGTCTTACCTGAGAAAAATACCCCTAAAAATGACCCAAAATCAGAAAGACCATCAAAGCCAAATTATAAGTGTAAAGAAAAAGACAATCAGAGTAAGAAAAAATACAATGTGACAGAAGCAACTGAGACACACAAACACAGTAATGAAGTCAACACTATAGAAGGAGATATTACAACAAAGACAACTAAACAAGGTGAATCAAAGGACACCTCAGATGTAAAACTCAATGACGGTAGACAGGAAGAAACTCAGAATACAGTGTACGATCAGACTAAAGAAAACGATGCTTCTACAAGTAGGGCACTGGCAACACCAAACCCTGCATTGGTAAAGAAACAAAATTATGAAATGGATGCTATAATTTCACCTCAGATTCCGCCTACAGAGGGAGGCGGTCCCAAAAGAGGTGGGCCACCCCCTCAGAGCCAATCTGAGAGCAGAGAAGAACAGAAGGCGCGGACAGCATCCAGTAGAAGGGATTTACAACAGCAAGAACAAAAGACTCAAGACAAAACCAAGAGTAAAATCACTAGCACAGAAAATACATCCATAGTAAATGGAGACTTAAACTCAGTAGAGACAGAAGATCAGTTGTCTGTCTGTCTTGAACAGTCTGGAGAAAAAATTCTTAGCTCTAGCCATGAAAACACTCAAATACCACCCAGTAATGATAATCTATCTCTGTGCTCAGCGAAAAAGAAGCCCAGTTCATTGCCACCCACAGCCAATGAAGCATCTACCAGTCAGTCTGGCCAGGCCAGTGAAAAGATCACCTCTAAACCAGCCTCAACAAATGAGACAGCCTCTACTGTGCCTGCGACAACCAATGAAAAGACTACGCCTCCACCAGCATCAACCATTCAGACAATCTCTGCTTCATTAGGCTTTATTGATGACATGAACAAACCTCCACCAGCCTCAACTAATGAAAAGAACACAACTCCATCAGAATCAATCAATGAGATAACCACACCTCCAAAAGCCACACTTCCACCAGCCTCAACTAATAAAAAGGCAAAGCCTCCACCAGCCTCAACTTATGAGACAATCTCCATGTTGCTTGCCCAAACTAATGAAAACACCACGCCTCCAACAGCATCAGCTAATGAAAAGGCCACGCCTCTACCAGCATCAACTAATGAAAAGGCCACGCCTCTACCAGTATCAGCTAATGAAAAGGCCACGCCTCCAACAGCATCAGCTAAGGAAAAGGCCACGCCTCTACCAGAATTAACTAATGAAAAGGCCACGCCTCTACCAGCATCAGCTAATGAAAAGGCCATGCCTCTACCAGCATCAGCTAATGAAAAGGCCACGCCTCTACCAGCATCAGCCAATGAAAAGGCCACGCCTCTACCAGCATCAGCTGATGAAAAGGCAACGCCTCTATCAGCTAATGAAAAGACCACGCCTCTACCAGCATCAGCTTATGAAAAGGCCACGCCTGTACCAGCATCAGTAAATGAAAAGGCCACGCCTCCAACAGCATCAACTAATGAAAAGGCCACGCCTCTACCAGCATCAGCTAATGAAAAGGCCACGCCTCCAACAGCATCAACTAATGAAAAGGCCACGCCTCCAACAGCATCAGCTAATGAAAAGGCCATGCCTCTACCAGCATCAGCTAATGAAAAGGCCACACCTCTACCAGCATCAGCCAATGAAAAGGCCACGCCTCTACCAGCATCAGCTGATGAAAAGGCCACGCCTCTACCAGCATCAGCTAATGAAAAGGCCACGCCTCTATCAGCTAATGAAAAGACCACGCCTCTACCAGCATCAGCTAATGAAAAGGCCACGCCTCTACCAGCATCAGCTTATGAAAAGGCCATGCCTCTACCAGCATCAACCACTGAGATAACCTCCACATTATTAAGTTCAACAAATGAAAAGACCATTAAATCTACCTCCACTTTATTAGACTCAGGTGATTACAAGACCACACCTCCATTAGTCTTAACTAATGAAACAACTAAATCTCCCCCAGATTCAACTAATGAAGAGACTACACCTCCGCCAGCCTCAACCAATGAGACAACCTCCACTTTACCAGCCTCAACTAATAAAAAGACCACCTCTGCAAAACCGTCAACTAAAGAACATGCTCCACCTCCAGCCACAACCGATTCACCAGTCTCCAATGATAAGACTACTAAAAATAAAAGGACATCACCACTACCAGCATCCTCCTCCTTCCCACTAACCTCTGCCAATGGAGAGAATATAACTCCACTTCCTTCATCCAATGAAAAGACTGTATTACCACCAGCATCAATCAAGGAGAAGACCATGCCTCCTCATGCCTCAACCAAAGAGAAGACCTCCCACACATTGCCATCAGCCAGTGAGAAAGCCCCATCTCCCTCTAGAAAATCTACAGATCCAGCCACAAGAAAAAAGGAATTTACCCCCAAACCCTTCTTCCTTCCACAAATCCCCTCTGCACCTGGAAGCTCCTCCCAGAACAGGGACTCTCCGTCTAGCTGGCTCGATGTGGATCACCAACGTCCTTTAAGGAAGAAACAGTTGATTTCAGAACAAAAACCTAAGCTCAGCACATCTAGGAGTACGACCAACCTGGATACATCGGGAGAATTCGACCCAGATGACTTTATTGCAAATGTGAAAAGGCTAGCAATGCCGTTCAATCTTCCCCAACGCAAACACAACCAACATCGCCTGCAAGTCCTTCCGTCTGTCCTTCCTGCCATCAGAGAAGACCGGTTTGAGAAACCCTTTGATCCGGAGGAATTCCAGCATGGCTTGAGGAAAAGAAGGGAATTCATTTTGGATCTGGCTCCCAGTTCAGTATCCAAGAGTCAAGACACAGAGGACAAGAAGGAGGACACCAAACCAAAGTGGACAAAACCTGAGCGTGAGAGCATCCTCACTAGGTCCCTGATCTTCCAGAGAACGAGGAAGGAGTCTAAACAGGAAGAGGGAGAAAAAGAGGAGAAAGTATCAGATGAAAGCACAACAGAACCACTTAAAACAAGGTCTCGTTTGGAGAGGTGCTCCATTGTTAGCATCCTACGCAGCCCCAGCAAAGGGAGACGCATGGAGTTTTTAAGCCCCACAGAGTGTCCTTCAGATGGGCTGTTATCACCCACTGATGCTCCTGGGTCTACACCACCTCCACAATCACAGCTGGCACCAGCTGCAGAATCACCCGAACAGGTCATGGTAGAGGAAGTCCTAGCAAAGAGTGATGGCCGCTTTACCCCGTATGGTTCTCAGGTTATTCTAAAACCTAGCAAGGATGTTGGGCCTACCATAACACCTGACCCCAAAACAACTTCAAGAGACACAACAGTCACTATGGTAATAGACACTAATTCTCCTCCTACACTTACTTGTACCCAGACTACTTCCCAGGTTGTTCTAAAACCTACTAAGGATGCCGGACCTACCCCGACAACTTCAGCAGACCCTCCAGTCACCATGTTAACAGACACTAAAGCACTACCACTTCCCAGCAGTATCCAGACCGGTTCTGATGTTGTTCTGCAACCTGATGGACCAACCTTGATGCCTGACCTGAAAACAACTACAGTAGACCCCATTGCCACTATGATAACAGCTCCTCCACCACTTCCTTCCTTTGAAGACATCAAGTTGCCCAGTTTACTGGAGAAATTTCTTCAAAAGAAGCCTGAAACCAGTCAATCATCAAATAAGATCGACCCACTGGTCAGCCATCCCTCATTCATCACACTGACCACAGCAACAACACGCATTTATATGTTCATATACCCAGCTAGTGTTTCTCATAAGCCGCGTTTCCACCGAAATTACCCGGAACAATTTGTCCCCCAGACCTGTAACTGTCTGCGTTTCCATCACGGTCTGAAGATTAGTCCGGTGACGCAGGACTGCGCGTGACTTTCCAGTTCCCACTGGACTTCGTCCTCCACATATAAACTTAAAGGATTAGTTCACTTCAAAATGAAAATTTCCTGATAATTTACTCACCCCATCTCATCCAAGATGTTCATGTGTTTCTTTCTTCAGTCAAAAAGAAATTAAGTTTTTTGAGGAAAACATTCCAGGATTTTTCTCCATATAATGGACTTAAATTGCAACCAACGGTTGAAGGTCCAAATCAATTCAGTTTCAAAGGAAGGGCTTCAGAGGCTCTGCACGATCCCAGCCGAGGAATAGGAATCTTATCTAGACAAACCATTGGCCATTTCCAAAAAAAAAAACATTTATATAGTTTTTAACCACGAATGCTCGACTTCGGTGTTCTGCTTCTTCACAATGTATGATGCCATCATGTCGGAAAGGTCACACGTGATGTAGGTGGAAGTACCGACCCAGTGTTAAAACGAACGTGTAAAGACTAAATTAAACGCCCTTTACAAAAATAAAGATAAAACAACGATGTCGGACGATTTTGAAGTTGGAGGAGAACATGAGATGAAGTTTTTCGGCACTGGGTCGGTACTTCCACCTACATCATGGAGGTGACCTTTCCGACATGATGGCGTCATACGTCGTGAAGAAGAACAACACCAAAGTCAAGCGTTTGTGGTTAAAAAGTATATAAATGTTTTTTTTTTTTTTTAAATGACCGATGGTTTGGCTAGATAAGACCCTATTCCTCGGCTGGGATTGTGCAGAGCCCTTTGAAGCCCTTCGAAGCCCTTTGCAACAGACTTTTAAAAATGGTGGTTGAAATAAAATCCTGCATGGAGTCAACCAGTCAAAATGCTGCGTGAGCTGCGTGAAGCGCCCAAGTCCCACCCCCGAAAGTTCCTGAACTTTAAAAAAGTACTACCTCGCGAGCAGGGACTTTCTGAGGGGGACGTTTTTACCCGGAACTTCACCCGGTACCTGTGGTCGAGTCCCTAGTTCCTGGGGAAAGTTCCTGCGGTGGAAACGTGGCTATAGTGTTGTTCACAGTCTGTCACTGTGCAAAATATGTCACATATTTCAGTGTTTGTGTGTATTTGGTTGGTTAGGTGGCTAGAGAAAGTGCTTCAATACCTGGTCTCGTGGATCTGAATACGGCTGTTGATGTAGCTGACAGGAAAACCCAAGAAGTTACGATTCCACCTGCACCTCAAGTTCAAGCATCCCAAATCCTTCAAGCTAATCCTCAGAGAGAACTCCCAAATGTATGTGTCCATCACCAGTGTCTATTTTCTTTGTAAATCCAAGAAGTTCATAGCTGCAATTGCTCTGAAGAACTGCACACCAGAGTGTTATTCATGCATGTCCGTATTTGTACATGACAACATGAGAGATTTGAAGTTTTAACAGGGTAAAATCTTTGGAACATCATTGGATCATATTTTTGAGTAGTGTCGGCCCAGATCCGGGCCACATCTGTGTTGTTAGCATTATTTAACATGTTGATAACATTATTTAACACGTTGCTAGCATGATTTAATACTTTGCTAGCATGTTTTATAATGTTGCTAGTATGATTAGCATGTTGTTAACATGTTGCTACCATGAATTAACATGTTGCTGCCATTATTTAACACATTGTTAACATGTTTTAACATGTTGCTAGCATGCATTAGCATGTTGTTAGCATGATTTAGCACATTGCTAACGTGTTTTAGCATGTTGCAAGCATGATTAACATGTTAACATGAATTAACATGGCATTATTTAACACATTGCTAGCATTATTTAGCACATTGCTAGCCTTTTTTAACAAGTTGTTATCATTATTTAGTATGTTGCTAACATGATTTAACATGTTGCTAGCTTGAATTGGCACATTGCTAGCATGTTTTAGCACATTTTAGCATTTTGCTAGCATGTTTAGCATATTGTTTGCATGAATTAGCATGTTTTAGCATGTTGTCCTAGAATAGTCGTCAAGCTTAGCTAGTGATAGCTCAAATACTCTAAAAGTCTTATTGTACAAAAGTTTTGACCCCCCTCAATGAAAGTCTATGGGATTTTTCGTAGTTTTGATCGTCTGTTTAACGAGAATCGTAAGTCGGATCAGTCGTCGCGTTTAGTGGTTGTAGTGAAATTTTATCAGGGTAAAATCTTTGGGACATCGTTGAATCATATTTTTGACTAGTGTCGGGCCCAGATCCGGCATATGGATTCAACGCGTAACAGATGTGGGCCGGATCTGGGCCGACACTATGTTGCTGTGTGGGAAAACAATTACCTGCATTATTCTCCTAACCACAAATGGCCTTGGCGTTTTATCTTTCAGATTCCAACTGCTCGTGGAATCCATCGGCGTCCTGCAAAGGTTTGCCAACATTTCAAACTCGTGACCTAACAGAGATTTTCAGATATTAGAAGCTGCATGCCTTGTTCTGTTTGCATAACAAGAGCCACGTTTTTGGAATTTCATTTATGCTTTAAATATGTACATCAACTGTAACTTGTTCTACCAGTCGGGCAATAATAAGTGCCCCCCCCCCCATACAGAGTCCATAAATTGCCGGGATGATTAAATGCATCTTGTGTCCGTCAGATTGTGATATTTGAGCACCACCAGTTCAACGGTCAGTCCTTTGAGTTCTACAGGGATCAACCTGATGCTACACAAATGCAACTGTCCAGTGTCATATCTGTGAAAGTGGTCAGAGGATGGTAAGTACGCAAAAACGCACATCTATGGAGATCATGTACTCAGTAGTTTAGATTTAATGGTGCACTTTGGCCTATTGCAGTTGGATACTGTACGAGAAACCAGGGTTTGAGGGACGATGCATCGCTCTGGAAGAGGAAGGCGTTATCGAACTGCCCAATCAATGGGCAGAAGAGGGTGAAGAAACATCTACCCCTTTGGTCATTGGCTCAGTTCGCCTGGCTGTCAGAGTAAGTGACTCTTATCTTCTTTAAAAACATTCTGAAGTGTTAAAAGAAACTGGAGTGACCGCTGTGTTTGTGTATGTAGGACTACACTCCTCCCCGGATAGAGCTGTTCACCGAGCCCACTGGCAGGGGCAGAAGCTCTGAGTATGTGGATGTCACAGAGGAAGTGGGCAGTTTCGGCCTTCCTCAGAACACCGGCTCTATCAAAGTCCACAGTGGTCTGTAAGTTCACAAACACGCCCTGCTCAGACCTTAAACGTTTCCTGGGGTGTGTGTTTGGACACTGTTGTTGGGTGTGTGTGGTCAAGTTGAAGCTCTTGACATGCACATCTTTACTATGTTCTTACAAGGAATGTGTGTTATGATTCACTTTCTGTTTATAACTGGGCAACAGCTTGTTTGTGATGCTTGGTAAAGCAGAAAGAAATCCCCAGAACACCTTAGCAACCTCATAGCAGCATGCTAAAAAATCACCACTCTGGATTTCTTTAGAAAGTGTGGATCTGTGCTGAAAGAGTGGCAGTGTTGTGGAAGGTCGCTTTGAAAACATAATCACGAGATTCCTGATGATTCATGTGTGTGTTATGCTTTATGAGGGTGTTTGAGTCAGAGGCATTAGTAACACAGCGCCATATAAACAATATCAGAAGCCACATAATCCACCACTCAGACTGTAGGGCAAAAACGTTTATTCTGTTGGTTTCAATAAGAAAAGGGGAATAATAATCTGTTAACTATTGGAGAAAAGTTTGTAAAAAAACTTTGGATGCTGGCTTGACAAAACCTTGTATAAAAGTTTGAACTTAAAAACACATTGCCAGCATGAATGTGTATGTTGCTACCATGATTAGCATGTTAACACGTTGCTACCATGAATTAGCATGTTGTTGCCTTCTTGACAATATTAAAAATGTTGCTAGCATGTTTTAACATGTTTTGCTAACATGATTAGTATGTTGCTAACATGGTTTAACACATTGCTAGCATTATTTAACATGTTGCTAGCATGATTTAGCACACTGCTAACATTTTTAGCACGTTGTTATTATTATTTACCACAAAGCTAGCATGAATTAGCATGTTGCTAGCATGATTTTACACATTGTTAACATGTTTTAGCATGTTTGCTAACATTATCATGTTGCTAACATGAATTAGCATTTTGTTAGCATGACACTTTGCTAACATGTTTTAGCATTTTGCTATCCTGATTAGCATTTTGTTAACATGAATTAGCATTTTGCTAACATGAATTAGCATTTTGCTAACATGATTTAACACATTGCTAACATGAATTAACATGTTGCTGGCATTATTTAACACGTTGTTAGCATGTTTAACATGTTGTTAGCATTATAAACATATTGGCTAACATGATTTAACATGTTGCTAGCTTGAATTGGCACATTGTTAACATGTTTTAGAACGTTGCTAGCCAGTTTTTAGCATGATTTAACACATTGCTAGCATGTTTTAGCATTTTGCTAGCATGTTTAACACATTGTTAGCATGTTTTAGCATGTTGTCCCAGGATAGTCATCAAGCTTTCCTAGTGATAGCTCAAATACTCTAAAAGTCTTATTGTACAACAGTTTTGACTCCCTCAATGAAAGTCTATGGGACTTTTTGTAGTTTTGATAGTCTGTTTTAGTTGGATCAGTTACCTGTCACATTTAGTGGTTGTAGCTTGAAAAATACTTTGTCAAGCAAACATAATAATGAAGTGAGAGATAATGTAAATACTGATCTTGCTTGAAAAGTGTCTTGTGTGTGTGTGTGTTAACTCGCTGAGAACAGAGAGAATTACAAAGAAACAGAGATGTAAACAATAGAAAAGGGACTACTCAGGAAAAGAGCAGAAGTTATGCGGGTGGAATGTGAGCAGGAATAGAAAGAGAAAATAACAGGTTGTTTGGGAGGGTGGAGGTGCATGTCGCCAACCATAATGCTGCTCTTCGATTGGCCGGTTGATGATTGACAGCTGTGGTTTCTCATCTGCAGGTGGCTAGTTTACAGTGATCCAGGTTTCCAGGGTCTGCTGGCAGTGATGGAGGCCGGAGAATATCCGTTTCCCGAGGACTGGGGTTTCCCGGCGCCGACCGTGGGCTCGTTGAGGCCCCTGCGCATGGGCCTTCCCAAAGTAGAGAACCCAACCACAGTGAAGGTGTGTTGGCGCTTCAGCATCGTCTCCAGCGTTACACTGATCGAGGCCCTTCATCTCTCGCTCTCTTTCAGGCCGTGTTGTATGAGAGGGCCAGTCTGCAGGGCCGCTGCGTGGAGGTGCAGGGGGACGTGTTTTCCTTCAAAACCGACCCGGACGATCACAGATTGACCTGTGTGGAATCACTGAAGATCCTCGGAGGCCTGTGAGTCCTGAAAAAGAGATTTCACACACTTTCCAGTACAATTATTTACTCATTTGACGAATGCTTTACTCCAGGTGGGTTGGATACGAGCGCGAGGGTTTTGACGGGCAACAGTTCCTTCTGGAGGAGGGCGAGTATTTAGACTGGAGAGACTGGGGCGGGACGGGGCAGAAGCTGCTCTCTCTGCGGCCCGTCCTCATGGTGAGTCTCTACAGGGTTATTATCGTTAACTAAAACTATTAAAATATGCAAATTCATGCTGTCATGTTTGTGAATGTAAAAGCTCTGCAAAGTTTTAAAAATCAAATAAAGTTATTGCCTCCTAAAAGAAAGAGTCGATTCTGAACTGCCTGAAACGAGTCGTCAGTAATTCAGTCTCACATGTAACTAATTTGCATAATGCCCGCCTCTGGTCTTGATTGGCTGAACAGCGTCTCTTTGCCCCGCCCTCAAACACTGTAGTTGTAACCGACGCCATCGATACTGTTCGTATCACTGTGTATCAAGAGCTGAGATTCAGATATGCTAATGAGCATTTGGTTTCCGACCAATCACAATAGATTGGGCCATCTGACCAATCAGAGCAGAGCAGGCTCTCGGAAAGGCGGGGTTTAGAGAGACTCAATCCTTATTGTCTCCTAAAAGAAAGAAGCGATTCTGAACTGCCTGAAACGAGGCGTCAGTAATTCAGTCTCACTTCCTGTTACAAACCTATGACAAACAATGTAACAAATTTGCATAATGCCCGCCTCTGGTCTTGATTGGCTGAACAGCGTCTCTTTGCCCCGCCCTCAAAAACTGTAGTTGTAGCCGACGCCATCATTACTGTTCGTAATCGTTAAGCTTTATGCTTAAAACAAGAGCTAATATCTGTTTTAATAAACTAATTTAATTATTTAGTAATTTTGCTTCTCCAGTAAATGCATCTTGATTTAAGAATATTTATATATTTGTGCTGGAAAACGAGACAGAAACACAGTGTTCTATTTTAATGTATGTTTTGCACATCTCTAATTATTATCGAAGCAAGCCAAACACGAACACGAGCCAAACGACGTGTTACACAACCTCCATCACACACCTGCCGTGTTTATGTGCTCCGGACGCACAATAGCAGGAAATACCAAACGCTTCACCTTTCTAATCTGAGCCCAACAGTAACAAACGGCAGTAAAACGCTTTGAATCTGCTTGTTTTTCAGGACTTCTCTTCCCCTCATATGAAGATGTTTAGTGAGCTGGACTTCTCAGAGCGGGGCGTCAACATCGACCTCCTGGAGCCGCTGGAAAACGTGTCCGACACACACTTTGGCCCACAGACCGGCTCCATCGAGGTCCTGGCAGGAGTGTGAGTCTCTGCTTTATACTTCATTCAGCCAATAGAGACGCTAGAAACATCAGTACAGAAGTGTGTGTGTGTGTGTGTGTGTGTCCCGTCTGTTAAAGAAAAGATTCTATATGGAACCTTAAAGGGTTCCATCACTTTATGGATTTAGCTTTAATTATTCAATTTTGTTTTAATGTATTTTTAATTTAATTTAACACACACACACACTCATACAAACACACACGCACATGCACACACACACCCACACATACACACACACACAAACGCGCATGCACGCACACACACTCACACACACAAATATGGACATGCACGCACACACACGCACATGCACGTACATACACACACGCACACACATATGCGCGAACACACTCACACACACACTCGCACACAGACACACTCACAGACACACACACTCACAAATACACACACACACACACACTCACACACGCATGCGCACACACACACTCACACACACACATGTACGCGCACACGCACTCACACACACACACTCACGGACATGCACGCTCACACACGCACGTACACACACGCACACACATATGCGCACACACACACACACACACACACTCGCACACACTCACAGACACACACTCACAGACACACACACTCACAGATACACTCACACACACACACACACACACTCAATCACACAAACACACATGCACGCGCACACGCACTCACACACACACACTCACACACACTCACTCACACACACACACACACACTCATGCATTTCATTTTAAATACATTTTATGAATTCAACAGCTCCTTTAAAGTTGAGTAAAGAAGTCTAGAAGTCTGTATAGAAACCCATTGAAACTTTTTTGAGTTCTTCCACAGAACTAATGATCATGAACCTGTGCAGGTTAATGTGCATAATTTCCCGCCTATGGCAGGTCATGTGACACAAACGCCCACATGCAAACACAAACGCCTCGGGCTGATAGTCGTTCAGAGGAATGGAGGGCGTCTGCCAGAAAAAACTCATAGATGCAAATAATTTTCATATGAAAAGACGGAAAGAGAGCATTTCACAATCCATGTGGTTCAGTGTAATTACTGGAATGTGTGTGTGTGTGTTTGAGTGTGTGTATGTGTGCGTGTTGAGTGCCTGTGAGTGTGTGTGTGAGTATGTGCATGTATGTGCGTGTGTTTCTGTGTGTTTCTGTGTGTTTGTGTGTGTGTGGTGTGTGTGTGTGTGTGTGTGTGTGTGTGTGTGTGGGATGCATGTATGAATGTCATGACTGTGGGAGTCGCTGTAGTTTTGCTGCTCTGATGTCAGTATGAACGCTCACCCCTCATTAAACACTGATGACCTTTAG
>CM077182.1:1123426-1158426 GCA_039654105.1 Coreius guichenoti | reverse complement strand
TGAGTGTATGAGTGAGTGAGTGAGTGTGTGTGTGTGAGCGTGTGTTAGTGTGAGCGAGTGTGTGTGTGTGAGTGAGTGTGTGCGTGAGTGAGTGTGTGAATGAGTGTATGTGTGTGTGTGTGTGTGAGTGAGTGTGAGTGTGTGAGTGAGTGTGTGTGTGTGTGAGTGTGTGTGCGTGCGTGCTTGTGTGAGTGTGTGTGTGCTTGAGTCTGTGTGAGTGAGTGCGTGCGTGCGTGTGTGTGCGTGCGTGCGTGCTTGTGTGAGTGTGTGTGTGCGTGAGTGTGTGTGTGTGTGAGTGTGTGTGTAAGTTGTAACTCAGTGTTTCTGTCTTGTTTTCCAGCACAAATATCTAAACATGCTTAAATCAAGATAGAAGCAGAAAAGGACCTTGTTTTAAGCACAAACTCATTTTGATAAATTTTTTCATTTCTTAATATCTTCTGTCATTTTGCTTCTCCAGTAAATATGTCTTGATTTATGAATGTTTAGATATTTGTGTTTTTTTAGTTTTATAAGTTTTATTAGATTTGAATTAGCTTTTATTTTTATGTTTTTAGTTTTCATTTTTAGTCATTTCGTTATGTGCTTTTGCCATTTTTCAGTTTATTGCCAAGGCAACATATATTTCAGCTTATCAAAACCTGTTCCACATAGACTTCCACTGTAAGAGCTTTACTGTAAACACCTTTGTTTTTACAGACCGAGAAACGAGTAATTAACCCGGAACATTCCTCCTTTAACAGAGACTCTGTGTGATTTATGGCATTAACTCATGAACTGCTCGTGTCGCTTCCTTAAACGACTCTATGGAAGAAAAACGAATGTGTTGAGTCTGCTGGAAGTGATTCCTCTGAATGTAATTGTCTCATAAATCCACAGGTCAGAAATGTGGCTGTTTACTTCAGTTGATGAACACATAGGTGAGCGTGTAGCGCCACCTGCTGGATTCACACAGAACGAGCCGTGTGATGTTCTCAGCTTCACACCAGAGCAACAGATGACAGGCGATTCAGAAAGTGCTCAACAATGAGAGGAATTAAACATTTAACAGGCTGAACCTCATGAACAAATGCCATAATTCATAATTCATAGATTTTGCATGAAGAAAATGATTTGTAGTGTCATTACGATTGACATTTATGTCATTTAAGCACTTAATGCATAAAAAGTCATATTTAAACTGTAATACCATCATAAAATCATAACTTTTTAAAATAATAATAATAATACACTGCTTTTGTCAATATCTAGACATTCTTAAATCAAGATGCATTTACTGAATGACTGAAGATTATAAATATTAAGATATGAAAAATGCATCAAAATGAGAACAAATATCTACCAATGGAATAAACATAATTCAAAGGGAAAACGATGATTTTTCTGACTCCACTGGTAGATATTTGTTCTTGTTTTAAGCACAAACTCACTTCATTTTGATCATTATTTCAGAAAACAAGACTTCATATCTTCAGTCATTTCTCTTCTCCAGTAAATGTGTCTTGATTTAAAAATGTTTAGATATTTGAGAGAAACACTGAGGAAGAACATCCTTTTTACAGTGTAATAATAATAGTTAAAATCTGCTTCAATTAAATTCAAAAACACTTGTGATGTACTTCGTCGTTTAAATAATAGATCATCTGTTTCACATTTTGGAAATGTGCATAACAGAGTGATGTCGGTGTGAAATATGACTTTCTTGAAAGATTCACACAAGAAGTATTAATATTATAAGCCAATAAGGAGATGCAGATATAAAACATCCTCTTTTTCTCTCTTACAGGAGGTCAACAGTTTGACAAAAGCCAGATTATTCTCAACGAATTCCACCCAAACAAAATGAATCAACGATGGTCTCTGGAGATCCTCTGAGCTGATTCACTTCACGCAGCTCCGTCAGGGGACCAACTGCTCTGTGGCAGAGCTGCGCCAGGGGGACCAGCGTCCTGTGAGGCAGCTGCACCACAGGGACCATGAGCTATGGAAATCAGTGGATGGAATATGATCATATTCTACTGGACATTGTATTAATTTTTATAAACTGTCTAAGCTGCCTTTACAAAAGCACATACTTGAACAATAATAATGTGTTATTTTGCTTTGTACCTGTATGGACATTTGCTTCTTTTCAGCTGTGTAAAAAACATACCGTGTGTTTATTAAGTAAATGTTTGTTTTGTTAAGCTTTGCAGCTTTGTTCAAATCACTGAGACGTGTGATCGGCCTGTGCTGATTGGCCCACGGGGATTCCGTCTTTGCTGATTGGCTGTCTGGGGGATTCTGCTGTTCTGTGTCCACTGGCATTGAAATGTGCTGCTGTTTCACGGGCACTTCAACACTCGAGACAGACGCTTCTCACAGTCAGCACTAACGTTCTCTCAATGAGCAAACGTTCTTCCTGTAACGTTAATAGAACGTTCGTTCAAAAGTTATCTGGTCTTTAACTCTTTCCCCGCCAAACGCGGAATTTTCCGTTATTTGTGAGAAAACGCTTCCCCGCCAAACACGGAATTTTCCGTGTTTTCACAGGGTGTGTCTCATTCAGTTCCCTAGCTCCCGAGCTCGTGAATCAGTATATCGTGTACACGAGTTCGGGCACTGGTAAGGACAGTAAAAGACGCTGGCTCACTACACATTGGGACACTGATGACTCTATTTCCGGCGACGTGACAACGTCCTCATTGTACAACATTACTGGTATTTATGAACAACAGCAGAGCTTATATCTTTCTGACATTACTTGTAATGTTATTTAAAGCACATTATGATAAATACTTTGCTTGTTACATATACGTGCAACATTTCAGCCGTAAATAAATTATAAATGTTAGCTAGATTGTGTTCATTACCTGTCTAACGATGTATGTTTATGCTGAAATGTAATACAATAATGGTTTCTGTTTTTAAAAACATCGCGTGTCGTTATAAGTAGTGAGTTGGCTCACGTGATTTGAGTTTCGCGCTTCAGAACTTACGTTAAGGGAGCATAGTGAGCGTCGATGCAACCTGGGTTTCGCGGTGCATTGTGGGACTTTTTAGGGAGCGAACATTTCAGTGCACTGGAAGGATTCTGCGATTGAGACAGCCCTTAAAATGGCGACTCCCTGATCAGTGCCCTGACAACTGAACTAGGGAGCTGATTGAGACGCACCCACTGTTATACGCTAGGGGGCGCTATTACGCATCTTCTGAATGAGTACAGAATCTCCTGATCAAAACACAGGCGAAGAAGACGTAAAAGAACACGCGATTGTATGTAAGCAGATGCATATGTAAAATAACGTGATCATCAACATTAAACATAAACATATAAATCAAAACTGCCTAATGTTACTGAATGAAATGTCGACCCAGGGCGAGCTATAGGACTGTGCTAGCATTAGGGGTGTTGATGGACTCCATCTGTGTTTGATCGTCGCTCTGAATCTCATCTGGATGTAGTCTTTGACAAAAACGTGATTTTCTCAGCTTTTTGTTCAAAATGTTGCTTTTTTTATGAAGCTTACCCATATTTAAGTGTTGATGAAAAAAGGAATGCATGAAGCTAAAATAAAACGGGTTTTGTTTAAAAGCAGAGTGTCTGCTCTTTCTTTTGATATATTGCATGCTCAGATATTCATACAACAAAATATTTTATGGGCCATTACATTTTTGTGAAAATGATCAAAAACCCTGGCGGTGGCTGGCAACTTTTTTTTAAAAACGCTGGTGGGGAAAGAGTTAATAATGTTCTCAGAACGCTGTGTCAAGGTTCTCTCAACGTTACGAACAAACGTTCTTCCAGTAACGTTAATAGAACGTTCGTTCAACGTTATCTTGTCTTTAATAATGTTCTCAAAACGTTCTGGCAAGGTTCTCTCAACGTTATGAACAAACGTTCTTCCAGTAACGTTAATAGAACGTTCGTTCAACGTTATCTTGTCTTTAATAATGTTCTCAAAACGTTGTGTCAAGGTTCTCTCAACGTTATGAATAAACGTTCTTCCAGTAACGTTAATAGAATGTTCGTTCAAAGTTATCTGGTCTTTAATAATGTTCTCAAAACGTTGTGTCAAGGTTCTCTCAATGTTATGAATAAACGTTCTTCCAGTAACGTTAATAGAACGTTCATTCAAAGTTATCTGGTCTTTAATAATGTTCTCAAAACGTTGTGTCAAGGTTCTCTCAACGTTATGAATAAACGTTCTTCCAGTAACGTTAATAGAATGTTCGTTCAAAGTTATCTTGTCTTTAATAATGTTCTCAGAACGTTGTGTCAAGGTTCTCTCAACGTTATGAATAAACGTTCTTCCAGTAACGTTAATAGAACGTTCGTTCAAAGTTATCTGGTCTTTAATAATGTTCTCAAAACGTTGTGTCAAGGTTCTCTCAACGTTATGAACAAACGTTCTTCCAGTAACGTTAATAGAACGTTCGTTCAAAGTTATCTTGTCTTTAATAATGTTCTCAGAACGTTCTGGCAAGGTTCTCTCAACGTTATGAATAAACGTTCTTCCAGTAACGTTAATAGAACGTTCATTCAAAGTTATCTGGTCTTTAATAATGTTCTCAAAACGTTCTGGCAAGGTTCTCTCAACGTTATAAACAAACGTTCTTCTAGTAACGTTAATAGAACGTTCATTCAAAGTTATCTGGTCTTTAATAATGTTCTCAAAACGTTGTCAAGGTTCTCTCAACGTTACGAACAAACGTTCTTCCAGTAACGTTAATAGAACGTTCGTTCAAAGTTATCTGGTCTTTAATAATGTTCTCAGAACGTTCTGGCAAGGTTCTCTCAACGTTATGAACAAACGTTCTTCCAGTAACGTTAATAAAACGTTCGTTCAAAGTTATCTGGTCTTTGATAATATTCTCAAAACGTTGTGTCAAGGTTCTCTCAACGTTATGAATAAACGTTCTTCCAGTAACGTTAATAGAACGTTCGTTCAAAGTTATCTGGTCTTTATTAATGTTCTCAAAACGTTGTGTCAAGGTTCTCTCAACGTTATGAACAAACGTTCTTCCAGTAACGTTAATAAAACGTTCGTTCAAAGTTATCTTGTCTTTAATAATGTTCTCAGAACGTTCTGTCAAGGTTCTCTCAACGTTACGAACAAACGTTCTTCCAGTAACGTTAATAAAACGTTCGTTCAAAGTTATCTTGTCTTTAATAATGTTCTCAGAACGTTCTGTCAAGGTTCTCTCAACGTTACGAACAAACGTTCTTCCAGTAACGTTAATAGAACGTTCGGTCAAAGTTATCTGGTCTTTAATAACATTCCATCATTCACGGAACATTTTTTTCTGAAACATTTCAGTTGGACGTTCATCTAACGTTTTTTAAATGTTGCTACTTGTTTCGGAATGTTCAGAGAACATTCAAAAGTAACGTTCACATAATGTCTGAAGAATGATACAATAGAATTTTAACGATCGTTTCATCATTTAAAACAACTGGACATGTTGAACAATTCAGAAATAATGTTTTTTATAACTTAAAGGTAATGTTAGGGAAACGTTCTTAGAACATTTTTGTTAGCAGTGTGCACAGCTGAGACAAATCATATTTATTTGAATTCAGAACAGTCACATTGATAAGTTATGGAATATTACAGTTGTACGTGTGTCAAATGGAGCACGAGCACTCTTAAAGGTTACTTCACTGCTGACAAAATGGGCTTTTAATAAAACTTGGCTGCCTATAGAAAGGCGAAAACAATTGAAATCGCTGCTCCTGACTTGAGAAAACAGAGAAAAAAGCTGTTGTCTTCCCTTTTGCCAAATAGGTAGGAGAACTTCAACACCCATAATGCACTGGGCATGTTGCTGTCCAAGGCCACGCCCACCAGTCTGTGCTTACCAGAGTCAAATACCTCCTTGCTTTAGTAGGAAATACTTCTTAGCAAACTTTCAGTCATAATGGCGTCGACTTGTATTGTTTAGCGGGAGTGCATTACTGTCGGTTTACAGCGACGGATCCAGCGCAAATATGGAGAGAATTCTGTGAAAAACCTCCATGTTTGTATAGTCAACATTTCAAACTGGACGAACACAGTGTTTTAGGCCAAACGGAGGGGAAAAACTGAAAGTTCGGGTCCATCTGTTCAGGTAAGAAAGCTGCTGCCATAGGGATCCATTACCATAATGCTGTTCAAACATTAGACAGTAGGATATCATTTTCAGTGAAATAATAACCCTCCGCCGATCCGCCTGTCCATGGGCGGGAATACAAAATCAAATCAAAATGTATTTATAAAGCACAAAAAAACAACAGTAGTTGACCACTGTGCTGTACAATACCAAACTAAAATAAACATAAAAAGTAAATATAAACAATAACAGGGAGTACAACAAAACTCAAAAACTGCAGAATTAATCTGTTTAGCAAATTTGAGTGCAGAATCGAAAACGACACCCAGATTTTTCACAGAAGGTTTTACATAGTCTCCCAAATCATAATCAAAGGTGAAGCCTCAGAAACCATGACCTCTGTGTTGTTCTTACTGAGATGCAAAAACTTTAAAGAAAACCAGGATTTAATGTCCGACCTGCAATTTAAGCCTGTCGTTACGCTTCAAGGGCAGATAGATTTGGGTGTCATCAGCGTAGAAATGAAATGAGCCTTGAGGAATTCAAACTTTAAGGCACAGCTGATGAAGAAACACCATCAAGACAAACAGAGAAAGATCTACCATCAACACAGGATTTAAACCAGTCCAGAGCTTTAGTTTTTATTGATTTCCAGTCAATAATTTTAGTGCTTCAACTTAAACTTGTTTCAGTTTATCGCCAAGGCAACATTTAAAAGTTCTTCAACTAATGTATTTGAAAAATAGTTTATAGCACTAATGCTCTTAAAATTACTGGAATTTATTACATTAAATACAACGAGCAACTTTTCTTCAGGTTTTATAGTTTCATAGTTACATTGTTTTCTCCTCCCGTTTGAATCTGTTTAGTTCTCTATTTTTAGCTCTGCCTGATCATACGGTTAGTTGCGTTATCTAATTGCACTGTTTTTTTCTGCTGTCTATTTTTGTGTCTGAGGAACACTGATGTGAAACAAATCCTGATTATAATAATAATATATTATACAAAATGTCATTTTCTATTTAAAATTGTTTATTTATAATATCAGAACACACACACTCACATGCACACACACTCACTCACACACACATACACTTACTCTCACACAGACACACATACTCACACACATGCACACACACTCACTGACACACACATACACTTACTCTCACACAGACACACACACACGGTCACACACACTCACTCACTCACAAACACACTTACACGGTCACACACACTCAAACACACACTCACAAACAAACACTCTCACACACACTCACTTACACACTGGGTCACACACACACACTCGCACACAAACACACACTCAGTTACTCACACACACACTCACTCACATGCATACACACTCACTCACACACACACCCCCACACACTTACTCTCACACAGACACACACACACTCACTCACACACACACACACACTCACAAACAAACACTCTCACAAACACTCAATCACACACACACTCAAACACACACACTCACACCCACACACATGCACACACACACACTCAGTTACTCACAAACACTCACATGGACACACTCACACACACCCACACACTTACTCTCACACAGACACACACACACGGTCACACACACTCGCTCACTCACAAACACACTTACACACACGGTCACATACACACACTCACAAACAAACACTCTCACACACACTCACACACACGGTCACACACACACACTCAAACACACACTTGCACACAGACACACTCAGTTACTTACACACACTCACATGGACACACTCACTCACTCACACACACACTCGCACACACACACACACTCAGTTACTCACACACACTCACATGGACACACTCACTCACTCACACACACACACACACACACACACACACTTACTCTCACACAGACACACGCACACTCACACTCGCTCACTCACACACACGGTCACACACACACACACTCAAACAAACACTCTCACACACACTCACATGGACACACTTACACACAAACACTCACTCACACACACACACACACACATTTTACATAGTCTCCCAAATCATAATCAAAGGTGAAGCCTCAGAAACCTTAATCCGTGTATCATTCGTTCAGTCGTTTTTTGATTTAATATTGAAAGTAGAAAAATTAGAAAACAGCTCGTTTTTCATTTTTTCAGAAAAACGAAAAAACGAGATTTCTGCTTGATTTTTCGTTTTTCGTTCAGAGGTAGAAAAATGAATAAACAGTTTGAATATTCGATTTCTACACGTGGGCGGGAATTATACGACCCTTTCTGCTGATTGGTCAGCCGAAGAGCAAACTATTCCGTCATCAGTTCTTCCTCAGTTCAGCACAGCAGAATAAAAGTCCTGCGCTGCTACAGCTGTGCGGATCCTTAACGCGTTTATTGCAAAACATTCTCATCAAACAACCAGACTAACGACAACCAGACTAACGAATGGCTCGACACAACCCGTACCGGGGCAGAGCCTAGACAGGGCTTTCTTCTGTGTAGATAAAAATCTTTCTGAAGTAAATAAAATAAATAAATAAAATATATAAATATTTTAAACACTAATACAAAAAGGAAAGAATAATGCGTTGCAGTTAGACAACCGGAGAACAACAGAGATATTAAAATACATACTCTTTTATTTTATGATTTGTGCCTTGTGTTTTATTAAAATTGATTATAATTGATATCTCCAAAGGATGCTTGTGTGCAGCCCATTTCGGTTTGTTTCTCACCAGAGCGCTTGGAATATATGGCACGAGTTGCATATATGGATTATTTTACGACATACGTCACATGAGAGAGAAACACGCAAACGTTGCACTGTAACTGCATTTTATTATTAGCCTACATTCAGAAGTAGTGTAACGCACCGGTAAATAAAATACAACATTAACATTATAAACACTATTAACATGTAGGCTATGCGTATTTTACTTCCCCTCACTGTATGACAAATCCTTAAATGAATGGTATTCAGAAAACAACAAGAATGAAAAATATAAGTAGCCATATAATAAAAATATACATAGAAGCCTATATAAAAATATATTGTGCCATTTATTACAAACAACATTTATTTTAAACACCAAGCCTAAATGAATTTATTTAAATTGAAACTGTATCGACGTTGGGCTCGTGCATCTCTCATTCGGTCCAAAGTTTCCATATTTGCAATGTAACATTTGTATGCTATTATACTATTTATGTAAAGAAGGCTTCATACTTCAGTCCCATACGCATATAGGCTAAATCGGCATCTTCACATGCAGAAATATGAGTTTGGAATAACAGCAAGTGACTGACACAGCCTTAATATTGTACAATAGACAAATTAAATTAAGCAGAATAACTTTTTATATGTTTGTTTTTATTTTGATAATGAACAGGCTGCGATGTCAGGTTAGCAATGCCAGAACTGATATGTTATGTGAGCGCGAGGCGCCATCACTTGGATTTTTTCCTCATTCGAAACAGTAAAATGTTCATTTTATTTGCGTACATTCAAAATGACTACAAAATGTCATGCCTTTGAAAAATGAAGAAAACAACAGGATGCGCTGCTTTTGCGCGTCTCGGTCTCCTTGAACATCTTTCTGGCGCACACCACAAACGAACTAAATACAGCGAATACTGGACGCGCCTACTTTAAAAAGTCAACATTTCGATTATTTGACGTTAAATGCATTATATAAGTCACTTTGGAATAAATCGTGATAAAAAAAACGTGACTTTACAGTCCGGAAAATACGGTAGGATATAGCAAATTATTTCGCGGACACTTTGCTGGTCTAAAATCTCTGGTCTACACAGAAGAAAGCCCTGTCTAGGCTCTGCCCCGGTACGGGTTGTGTCGAGCCATTCGTTAGTCTGGTTGTCGTTAGTCTGGTTGATGAGAATGTTTTGCAATAAACGCGTTAAGAATCCGCACAGCTGTAGCAGCGCAGGACTTTTATTCTGCTGTGCTGAACTGAGGAAGAACTGATGACGGAATAGTTTGCTCTTTGGCTGACCAATCAGCAGAAAGGGTCGTATAATTCCCGCCCACGTGTAGAAATCGAATATTCAAATTGTTTATTCATTTTTCTACCTCTGAACGAAAAAAAAAAAAAAAAAAAAAAAAAGAAGAAATCTCGTTTTTTCGTTTTTCTGAAAAAATGAAAAAACGAAAAACGAGCTGTTTTCTAATTTTTCTACTTTCAATATTAAATCAAAAAACGACTGAACGAATGATACACGGATTAACCATGACCTCTGTTTTGTTCTCATTGAGATGCAAAAGATTTAAAGAAAACCAGGACTTAATGTCTGACCTGCAACTTAAGCCTGTCGTTACGCTTCAAGGGCAGATAGATTTGGGTGTCATCAGCGTAGAAATGAAATAAACAGAACTAAACAGATTCAAACAATATAACTATGAAACTATAAAACAAGAAGAAAACCTGAAGAAAAGTTGCTCGTTGTAATATAACACACACTGTCACACACACACACACACACACACACACACTCAGTTAATCAGACACACACACACACACACTCACATGTACACACTCACACACAGTCACACACTCACACACTCACTCACACACACGGTCACACACACACACACACACACTCACTTACACAAACACTCACACAAACACACACTCACACTGACTCACACACACTTACACACACTCACTCACACTGACTCACACACATTCACACTGACTCACACACACAAACTTACACACACACACACACACAGTCACACACTCACTCACTCACACACACACGGTCTCACACACACACACTCACTTACACAAACACACACACTCACTCACACACACACTCACACACACTCACACTGACTCACACACACAAACTTACACACACACACACACATAGCATTAAGCTCTACCACCTGTGTGTGAGTCAATGTGTGTGTGTGGACTTTAAAAGTGCTGATGTGGTGTTGAACAGTCAATGCCAGACCAGTAAGTCAGTGTCTGCTGCCGTCAGCCATCAGTGCTGCGGCTTCCGGTCGCTGTGGAAACCCTCCGGGCGCCGGGGCACGTGGGTAAATGCCGAGCGGAGCCGCAGTAAAGCCTCCGGACAAAGAGCAGAGGGATTAGAGGCAACGAGAGTGGCTTCACGGCAGAGTTGCCAAGTCTGCTTAATGTGAGCCACTTTGGGCTTATTTTTTCAATTTATTTTTTTTCTTATTTCCAGAATACAGTTGTGTTTGTGGCGGTTGACACCCGTAGAGCAAAACATATGGCCATTTTATTGTTATATAGTCTGTGAAAAAGCCAAAGCATTTTAGAATCGTTTGAGTTCATCAGAGTCCGCAGCCGATGACATCATCTGCTTGGCATCATGGGAGCAGGTGCTGGTCACATGGGCACTCAGGAGCTGGAATCATCAAAGGTCAAAGGTCAGATTCATATCTCGAACACTAACCACTGCCTCTTCATTTATTAACATCTGCTAACAAAAACATGTTTTAAAGGTGCAGTGTGTAAGTTTTAGCGGCATCTAGCGGTGAGGTTGCGAATTGCCTCACCCCTCCCTTTCAAAGCACATAGAGAAGCTACGTTGGCCGACACAGGACAAAAATGTCATTGTCTGAGACAGCAGAGAGCAGCTAGCGCTCTGTAGAGAAGTTTGTCCCTTTAGGGCTACTGTAGAAACATGGCGGCGCAAAATGGCGGCGTCACTGTAAGAGGACCTGCGATGTGTGTAGATAGAAACGGCTCATTTTAAGGTAATAAAAACATAACGGTTCATTATGTAAGGTCTTTATACTCCACTGAAAACATAGTTATGTATATTATATTGCATTTCTGTCAATAGATCCTCAAAAATACTACACACTGCACCTTTAAGAAGGTTTTTGTTGTTTATGTGATCATTAAGGCAACATTCCATTCTTCAAACGTTAGGGGAACGTTACTTTTAAATGTTCTCGGAACGTTCTGAAACAAGTAGTAACATTTAAAAAAACATTTCAACTGAAACATTTCAGAAAAAATGAAAACTTCATTTTTGAGAACATTATTCAAACGTTCTATTAATGTTACTGGAAGAACGTTAACAGTTCTGAGAAGGTTTCCTGAACATCGAGACTCGAGAGCTGTTCTGTAACACAATGCTCAAACATCTTCAACTCTGACCCCATTTGATACTGACCTTTCAAAGACAATTTGCAAGACGTTTTGCATTCTCATTCACGTGAAAAGCTCTTAAAATACAGTAAAATCTCTGTCATATCGACCACAGTGGACGAACAGAAGCCGCTGGTGATTTGTGTTTCAGGGACACCTGAGGCCATCGCACACACACAATGACCGTCACAGATGAGCGACTGATTAAAATCTTGTGCACAAGTTCACCAGAAAATCAGGACATCCTGTACAACTACAGACACACTCAGTCTCTCATCTCTCAAATTGCCCATTAAATTCTGAAAACATTATTTCTGAATGTTCAGAATGTCTGGTTATACAAACTTTAAGGTTATACAAACTATACAAACTTCATTAACATTCCATTTCATCATTTTTCAAGCATTATGGGAACGTTACTTTTGAATGTTCTCTGAACGTTCTGAAACAAGTAGTAACATTCTAAAAATGTTAGACGAACGTCCAACTGAAACATTTTTAGAAAAAAAAAACATTTCATTGATGTTTTGTGCTAATGATCTGAGAACATTATTAAAGACCAGATAACTTTGAATGAACGTTCTATTAACGTTACTGGAAGAACGCTCTGAATATTCATGCACAGGTCTATATTTTAAATGCATGAATATTACAGGCTGCTTTAATACACACACTCACAGATGAAGCAGGCGCACAGAGCCCGTCTGTCCTGCTGTGTAATTGCTGTCAGACACAGACAATATAATGAGCGCTCATTAATTATACTGAAATATTACATAAGCAACTCAGCGCCAGCTTAGATAAACGACCGTCTGTTCTGAGACGCTGAAGACAGTCCCTGTAAGTGAACTATCAGAATAAAAGATCTAGTTTACTAACAAATATAACAACAATCAGTTCATGTGGTGTGTGTTTTATAATAAATAAATGCAGCTTCGTTTCAATAAGCCAATCAAATGAAATAATAATCAGCCAAAATGTCCAAATGATGAGAAATTCTGAATAGATTTGATCATTTTTAGATGCTAAAATAATTCAGTTTTGTAGTGTTTTTATTAATTCTACATTCTCAGAGCAGAATCTGTAATAATTAATTTTAAAGTAGCATGTAATGGAGAATACGTTCTTTGGACATATAATCTACCGTGGTAAATATCGTAATGAATATCATGGTATATATTAAAGTGCCTGTGTTCTGTACTAAAGTACAGTCTTTCAGGCATTATTATTCTATTACTGAAAAGCAAACATCTCACACAATACATTCAATTGTGTTTCACACGGCATGCACTCATGACATGAATATTATATTCATTATTCTGTTGTTTTATGTGCATAAAGCAGCTCTTTCATTGAGGATGAATATGCAGGTTTAATTTCAGACATTGAAACCCTTGAATGAACAGCTTTAATAACCGATCGAGGAACAATCAGGCAGGAAGATTGTTCATAATTGTTCATCAGTAGTGGATTAACTGTGTGTTTGTCTAGTGCACGTTATGTCCCACAGGAGGACGCCGTATCTTTTCCTGTTTTAAGAATAAAATCACTTCATTTCATTTTACTTAATGTTTAATTTATGAATGTTAAAATATTTGCACTGGAAAACAAGACAGAAATACTGATGAGCTGGATTGTGTGGCTCAGATTGTTAATTGATTCTCGGTAGTGTTTTGTGAAGCTTCTTTGGCCATTCAATCAGAGAAGAGCTCTTGGATTGTGTCTGCTTATCTGAGATCAGTGTCGCGTAAAACCTCCAGCAGAACAACAGAGCTGACCCCGCAAACAATGACATTCACCATGTGTTTTTGTGCTGACATCTGAACCATAAGACTTCAAAAATAGCATTTAAATGGATGTGATTTAGACCCTTGTGTCCAGTATACCTGTGTTTTCTCTTCTGCTCTCCTATACTTATTTGATTTGTGTTTCCTTCGGCTCTTTCCGTCTCACCTCATATGGCAAGCCGTTTTAACATTTAATCCTTAAAACAAACTAGTATCTATTCCATTAAGTACTAGTACTTATTCATTAGCTACTAGTGCTTATTTTTTAGATACTGGTACTTATTCATTAGCTACTAGTACTTATTCAATAGATACTAGTACCTATTAAATAGATACTAGTATTTATTCATTATCTACTAGTACCTATTAAATAGATACTAGTACTTATTCATTAGCTACTAGTACTTATTCAATAGATACTAGTACCTCTTAAATAGATACTAGTATTTATTCATTATCTACTAGTACTTATTCAAAAGATACTAGTATTTATTCATTATCTACTAGTACTTATTCAAAAGATACTAGTATTTATTCATTAGCTACTAGTACTTATTCAATAGATACTAGTACTTATTCATTAGCTACTAGTACTTATTCAGTAGATACTAGTACTTATTAAATAGATACTAGTACCTATTAAATAGATACTAGTATTTATTCATTATCTACTAGTACCTATTAAATAGATACTAGTACTTATTCATTAGCTACTAGTACCTATTAAATAGATACTAGTATTTATTCATTATCTACTAGTACCTATTAAATAGATACTAGTACTTATTCATTAGCTACTAGTACTTATTCAGTAGATACTAGTACTTATTCATTAGCTACTAGTACTTATTCAGTAGATACTAGTACTTATTCATTAGCTACTAGTACTTATTCAGTAGATACTAGTACTTATTCATTAGCTACTAGTACTTATTCAATAGATACTAGTATTTATTCATTAGCTACTAGTACTTATTCAGTAGATACTAGTACTTATTCAATAGATACTAGTACCTATTAAATAGATACTAGTATTTATTCATTATCTACTAGTACTTATTCAATAGATACTAGTATTTATTCATTAGCTACTAGTACTTATTCAATAGATACTAGTACTTATTCATTAGCTACTAGTACTTATTAAATAGATACTAGTACTTATTCATTAGCTACTAGTACTTATTCAATAGATACTAGTACTTATTCAATAGATACTAGTATTTATTCATTAGCTACTAGTACTTATTCAATAGATACTAGTACTTATTCAATAGATACTAGTACTTATTCATTAGATACTAGTACTTATTCAATAGATACTACTATTTATTAATTAGCTACTAGTACTTATTCAATAGATACTAGTATTTATTCATTAGCTACTAATGTCACGTCTGTTTGTGTTTGGACTTTCTGTTGGTATCTGTCACATGTTCCTTTGTTCTGTTTCCCACCACTCGTCTTTCTCCACGGTTACCATCGTTATTAGTTCATCTGTGTCAGCTGTGTCATCATTATCCTCATTGTGTTCACTATTTAAGTTCCTCCCGTTTCTTCAGTCTTTGTCCGGTCACCGTTATGTTTAGATGTGTTGTGCTGTTGCCTGTCTGCCTGCCTTGAGATTGTTTGTTATTAAACTATGTGTTGAACTTGATTCATCTGTATTTGTCTTCCTGCCTGCACACACCCGTGACAACTAGTACTTATTCAATAGATACTAGTATTTATTCCAAATGTTACTAGTAAGATTTTTATTTGAACTCTACAATGGCCATTCTGACTAGTCATAACATAAGACCAGTAAAAAAGCAGTTGTGACTAGTAAGATAAGAAATGTTACTAGTTACAATTAAAAAAGATACTAGTGTCTAATAAATAAGTACTAGTATCTAATAATAAGTACTGATACCAATTTAATAGGCACTAGTATCTAATGAATGAGTACCAGTATCTAAAAACATAAGAACTGGTATCTAATGAATAACTACTAGTATATTTTAAAAAGGTACTAGTACCTAAAGAAAATAGATACTAGTACGTTTTAAGGATTAAATGTTAAAACGGCTTGCCATATACCTCACACCCTAATGAACCATATTTCTCAGAAAGCGCACCAGTGTTTTCTGTTCTGGTGTTTGCTGATGTTTATCCCATCATATGATTGCTGTCGGTTTAGGTTTTTAACATTAAAACAGTGCATATTTACATGTAACCATACTGTATGCTTTATACATGGTCGAAAACAGCCTGTAATTGACCGAAATTCTAGAATTGTTAACAAGCTGACTATCTAGACAGAGCGATCAACAAATGGTTTATATGGTCAACAAATGAGACGCTAAATATCATTTTGGCTTTATTTAGTTTTCCCCAACAAGATTGCAACATTTTTTAATTTACATAAAAACTGCATGCAGGGAATGTTCTCTCAACGTTATGAACAAACGTTCTTCCAGTAACATTAATAGAGCGTTCGTTCAAAGTTATCTGGTCTTTAATAATGTTCTCAGAACGTTCTGTCAAGGTTCTCTCAACGTTATGAACAAACGTTCTTCCAGTAACGTTAATAGAACGTTCGTTCAAAGTTATCTGGTCTTTAATAATGTTCTCAGAACGTTCTGTCAAGGTTCTCTCAACGTTATGAACAAACGTTCTTCCAGTAACGTTAATAGAACGTTCGTTCAAAGTTATCTGGTCTTTAATAATGTTCTCAGAACGTTCTGTCAAGGTTCTCTCAACGTTATGAACAAACGTTCTTCCAGTAACGTTAATAGAACGTTCGTTCAAAGTTATCTGGTCTTTAATAATGTTCTCAGAACGTTCTGTCAAGGTTCTCTCAACGTTATGAACAAACGTTCTTCCAGTAACGTTAATAGAACGTTCGTTCAAAGTTATCTGGTCTTTAATAATGTTCTCAGAACGTTCTGTCAAGGTTCTCTCAACGTTATGAACAAACGTTCTTCCAGTAACGTTAATAGAACGTTCGTTCAAAGTTATCTGGTCTTTAATAATGTTCTCAGAACGTTCTGTCAAGGTTCTCTCAACGTTATGAACAAACGTTCTTCCAGTAACGTTAATAGAACGTTCGTTCAAAGTTATCTGGTCTTTAATAATGTTCTCAGAACGTTCTGGCAAGGTTCTCTCAACGTTATGAACAAACGTTCTTCCAGTAACGTTAATAGAACGTTCGTTCAAAGTTATCTGGTCTTTAATAATGTTCTCAGAACGTTCTGGCAAGGTTCTCTCAACGTTATGAACAAACGTTCTTCCAGTAACGTTAATAGAACGTTCGTTCAAAGTTATCTGGTCTTTAATAATGTTCTCAGAACGTTCTGGCAAGGTTCTCTCAACGTTATGAACAAACGTTCTTCCAGTAACGTTAATAGAACGTTCGTTCAAAGTTATCTGGTCTTTAATAATGTTCTCAGAACGTTCTGGCAAGGTTCTCTCAATGTTATGAACAAACGTTCTTCCAGTAACGTTAATAGAACGTTCGTTCAAAGTTATCTGGTCTTTAATAATGTTCTCAGAACGTTCTGGCAAGGTTCTCTCAACGTTATGAACAAACGTTCTTCCAGTAACGTTAATAGAACGTTCGTTCAAAGTTATCTGGTCTTTAATAATGTTCTCAGAACGTTCTGGCAAGGTTCTCTCAATGTTATGAACAAACGTTCTTCCAGTAACGTTAATAGAACGTTCGGTCAAAGTTATCTGGTCTTTAATAATGTTCTCAGAACGTTCTGGCAAGGTTCTCTCAATGTTATGAACAAACGTTCTTCCAGTAACGTTAATAGAACGTTCGGTCAAAGTTATCTGGTCTTTAATAATGTTCTCAGAACGTTCTGGCAAGGTTCTCTCAACGTTATGAACAAACGTTCTTCCAGTAACGTTAATAGAACGTTCATTCAAAGTTATCTGGTCTTTAATAATGTTCTCAGAACGTTAGCACAAAAATATTATTTATACATTGTCATGGAGTGTTTTTTCTTAAATGTTTCAGTTGGATGTTGGATCATCTTTTTTTAAATGTTACTGCTAACATTCCGAAAACATTCAAAAGTAACGCTCCCATAATGTTTGAAGAATGATACAATGGAATGTTCATATAACCAAGAAGAAACATTTAAAAAACTGGACATTCAGCGAACTTAATGGGAACATTAGCGAAACATCTTAAAATGATTTTTGATGGTATTTTGATGGTACTGGTGAAGAACAGGAATTGTCTTATATTCTCCAGTTCTGACAGCAGGATGAAAGTAACAGGAAGTGCACTGTCCTGCAACAGGAAGTAGCATTAAGCCAAACATTCCATGAGTCTCAATGGCTGGTAGTTTCCACACAGTGTGTGTGTGTGAGTGTGAGAGAGATGGATTATCAGGGCATTGTTGAAACAAAAGGCTCTTTATCTGCCGGCTCCTGCAGTCATTCAGTGCTAATGCGCAGGTAAACACACAGGTGTGGATGAGCTGATCTCAATGATAAAAACAGGTCAACACACACAGACAGACACACACACAAACCAGCCCTAATCAACCACATTATAAATCACAGTCTGTTCTCACAGGAAAAGCTCTATCAGTGTGTGACAGTATTATAATGTTACAAAAGATTATATTTAAAATAAATGCTGTTCCTTTTTTTTTACCTTTCTATACATAAAAAAAAATCCTGAAAAAAATTTCAACATTGATAATAATCATAAATGTTTGTTGCATCAAATCATCATATGAGAATGATTTGTGAAGGATCATGTGACACTGAAGACTGGAGTAATGATGATAAATTCAGCTTTGATCACAGGATATAAATTACACTTTACTATATATTCACATAGAGAACAGATAATTTACACTGGAGTAATATTTCACTGTTTTACTGTATTTATGATCAAATAAACACAGCCTTGGTGAGCGTGAAAACTCAAGCTGTATAAATGCTTTTAATTGAGGAAAATATCTTAATTTCTTTCACTTGATCTTTTCAGGTTTCATGTTGCCTGTAGTTCCTCTCTCTGTCTCTCTCTGTCTCTCTCTCTCTCTCACACACACACACACACACAGCTCAGTATTAGTGTGTTTGTGTGTATAAAGTATATGCTGAATGTCTGTTTGTGGGACAGAAGCTCTTCTCTGACCTGGTGTCGCTTTACGGCAGATACCAGACACACAAACCCACTTCCATCGTTCAACAATGCCTGTCCTGCTCTACCAAAACACACACACACACGCTCTCTCACACAATAGTTCCCGAGTGTTCAGCAGATTTGAGGCCGTTCGCTCAGAACATCCTATGGTTTAATCAGCTCATCTCTACAGCACCGCTCTCACTTTCTATCCCATCATGCCGTTCGGGTTTCATCACACCGTCGTCCTGTAACCGTAACCTGCAGCCACACCCTGAATAATTCATCAGGACGATCAATGATTAAATGCCTTTATCCAGAACTCACCTGCTTTCCCTCTCTCTAGTCTTTAATAATGTTCTCAGGACGTTCTGGCAAGGTTCTCTCAACGTTATGAACAAACGTTCTTCCAGTAACGTTAATAGAACGTTCGTTCAAAGTTATCTGGTCTTTAATAATGTTCTCAGAACGTTCTGGCAAGGTTCTCTCAACGTTATGAACAAACGTTCTTCCAGTAACGTTAATAGAACGTTCGTTCAAAGTTATCTGGTCTTTAATAATGTTCTCAGAACGTTCTGTCAAGGTTCTCTCAACGTTATGAACAAACGTTCTTCTAGTAACGTTAATAGAACGTTCGTTCAATGTTATCTGGTCTTTAATAATGTTCTCAGAACGTTCTGGCAAGGTTCTCTCAACGTTATGAACAAACGTTCTTCCAGTAACGTTAATAGAACGTTCGTTCAAAGTTATCTGGTCTTTAATAATGTTCTCAGAACGTTCTGTCAAGGTTCTCTCAACGTTATGAACAAACGTTCTTCTAGTAACGTTAATAGAACGTTCGTTCAATGTTATCTGGTCTTTAATAATGTTCTCAGAACGTTCTGGCAAGGTTCTCTCAACGTTATGAACAAACGTTCTTCTAGTAACGTTAATAGAACGTTCGTTCAATGTTATCTGGTCTTTAATAATGTTCTCAGAACGTTCTGGCAAGGTTCTCTCAATGTTATGAACAAACGTTCTTCCAGTAACGTTAATAGAACGTTCATTCAAAGTTATCTGGTCTTTAATAATGTTCTCAGAACGTTCTCTAAACGTTACTACTCATTTGAAAATGTTGAACATTCAAAAAGTAACGTTTCCATGATGTTTTTAAATTATGAAATGGAACGTTCAGTTAATGATTTTTGCTAACATTCGCATAAACAATAACGTTTAAATAACTTAACGACAACGTTCTTAGAACATTATGATGAATGTCAGCTGGCCTTTTGCTTCAAAAGTTTACGTTTAATTCAATGTTACTTGACGTTTGCTTGTAAATTTACTCGTAGTTTCACCTTTTCACCCTTTAGCCTAGAAAAACTTGTTCACAAACAGAGTTTTGACTGATTTATAAATAATATCACGTCCTCACTCTCGGTATTAAAAGTGGATAAATGGAAGAATGTTTGCTTGTGCTCCGATGATGTGTGTGTGTGTGTGCAAAGCTAATAAACAGAAGATCGCTCATATGTTTCCCTATACAGAGACTTTCATGCATGATGCTTTTGATTTTGAATGTAAATTAAGCGCCTGTGCAAACAATTCTGACCCGGTTTGCAATATTAATGCATGCACGCTGATATAAAAATGTTCCTCTAATCTCCCATGCATCAAACAAGCCAAACTAGTTCAGTTGTACATCGTTTATTCTCATGTACTCATGTTTTACAAACATTAAAACATTTCGCTTTTGTACAAAATATAAACTATGCAAGAGAAAAACAATATTACAAAGTGTCCATCTCATGCCAATGAATGACTAACAGTTTGATTCATAACTAAAGTGGGCAAATATAGATGAAAATCCACCTGCAACTCGAAGTGACAAACCCAAAAGACCCATTTAATAAAAATAAAAATGTGAGCTTTAGTTTGGATCAGAATGTGTGAAATGCATCTTGCACGACCCATCAACCTAAGATCGTGCAATGTCCCGTCCAGCAGATTAGTGCCGGAACATCTGCCTTCATATCTCTCTACAGGCTCAGCAATGCAAAAAACTGGGAGTTTTCTTGTGGGAAAGTGAAGCCAGGTGCCTTTTGAAATCCTCCATCTGTCCGGGTCTAAACATCCTCCGGAGTGCAATGGAGGCACCGCCCTGGAGAGCATGAACAGAACTTGTGGACATCCGTATGTTGGTGGTGGAGGTGGCAGAACTGGCCCCGAGGAAACATGTGAAGGTGCAGCGATGATGATGCTCTGAATCGGCCTCAACAGCAGCGGTGCATGAGGCTGCTTGCCATGGCGACGGGGACTAGCACGTAGAGCGCGCTGGCCTGCGTCTGGACGCCGGCGCCGGTGGGAGTGGTGGTCGTGTTCGCCGAGACGTACGTGTCCGTCGCCATTGTGTCGTTCGCGTTAACCGTCTGGTTGGCCGCCAGCGCGGTGGAGTTGACAGGGGAGACTGTGTTCTGAGACAAAACCTGAGGAGGGAGAAAAAGCGCAGAATGAGGCCATTATCACAAGAGTGCATGCAAACGAGACGGCGCGCAATTACGCACGACGCTTCAGCTATGCAAAACACTTCCAACACATGCATTTGCATCCTCAAAGCTCGGCTGGATCAGCAAATCACACACATCTGCATGTTGCATGCGATGCATCGGCTCCGGTGAGCCTTTTAAAATAGGCTGCGCGCATCGCGCGCCAAACAAGTGCGTAAAGACGAGAAATCATCTTGGAAATATAGAAGTATATTTAAGATGCGCGTAGGGGAAACGGTGCATGTGTTTTCAAGTGCACACGAACTCGCATGTCTCTCACGGTCCAGTCAATCTGAGATAAACGCGAGCGGAGAGAGAGAGACGCGCGCCGGTGTTTCGGGTTCTCACGCGGGGAAACACACGGATCGGGTTTCCGAGACACAGAACAGTCTCTGAGAAACTCAAGCCTCGGGACAGATATCGATACACTTTAAATGATTCATTCTCCAAAAAACCACAAGCGCGGTGGTCCGGGTCTTAACAAAACGTCCCTTTCTCCAAATGGAAAGCCTGCGCGCACATGAGGAGTTACTGCATTTTCTTTTATTAATATCACTTTTTTTGTAGTTTAATGATGCTTTGGCAATATTTGTGTAGAAAATTGTCAAAGTGAAGCTCGTTATGCATGATTATCTTGACATGATTCCACATTTAAAGCGCAATTTGACTTCGCAAACAGATGCATCCTACACACATTTAATTCATTTAATTTTAACATTAGCCCTGTGTATATAAAGCAAACATAAAGGCTGATTTGAAATGCATGCTCTTGGCATTAAAACTCACATCTATCAGGTATAATAACGCGTTTAAAACGACATGTGAACTCCTACCTGAGTGATTAAGCAGAAAACGCAGAAGATTACTCCAGCGGGAGCCATTCTGGTGATGAAGATGATGGTGGTGATGAAGAGTGAAGCTGATGTGAGAGACGCAGGTGTGTTCATCTAAAAGGAGACGCCGGCTGCTGCTCGAGCTTTTATACTGGGGCTGATCTCGAGGTTTGCGTCACATACGTCACATATCACCCCCCCCCCCCCCCCCACCACCACCACCACTACTCAAACCCCGGCGTAATGAAGTCTGTTCTCTTAGGTAACACCTTTGCTTTTTATAAAACATAGTGTTTGTAGAAATAAAATATACATATTAAAGGCTAAATATCAGTTAGAGATCATTAGAGAGGGATAATGACTTTATATGGTTTATATTTAGTTTATAAAAAAACTGCCTCAAAAACAGTTAATAATTGATATCAAGATTATTATCACGCGGCGGCGCGTGGAATCGACACTCAAACACTCACAGTTTATTAAAGGGATAGCTCACCCAAAAATGGATGCACTTTTATGATGGATGGATGCACTTTTATGATGGATAGATGCACGTTTATGATGGATGGAGGCACTTTTATGATGATAGATGCACTTTTATGATGGATGGATGCACTTTTATGATGATAGATGCACTTTTATGATGGATGGATGCACTTTTATGATGGATAGATGCACTTTTATGATGGATGGATGCACTTTTATGATGGATAGATGCACTTTTATGATGGATGGATGCACTTTTATGATGGATAGATGCACTTTTATGATGGATGGATGCACTTTTATGATGGATAGATGCACGTTTATGATGGATGGAGGCACTTTTATGATGATAGATGCACTTTTATGATGGATGGATGCACTTTTATGATGATAGATGCACTTTTATGATGGATGGATGCACTTTTATGATGGATAGATGCACGTTTATGATGGATAGATGCACTTTTATGATGGATAGATGCACGTTTATGATGGATAGATGCACTTTTATGATGGATAGATGCACTTTTATAATGGATAGATGCACTTTTATGGATTTCGAAACAGAATCAGCCATTGACTGCCATTATAAAGCTTGGAAGAGCCAGGACATTTGTTAATATAACTCTGATTGTATTCGTCTGAAGGAAGAATGTCATACACACCTAGGATCAAGGTTTTCTCAACGTTATGAACAAACGTTAAAAAGTAAAAAATGTTTACTTTTTATTTCAATTTTTATCACTTTAGTATGTCATAATGACATATGACTTATGTCTTATATGACTTTTTTATATCATAGTTTCAATTTATGTCATAATTTTATCATTTTTATCTCAGAATTATGACTTAGTGCGTCACAATTTTACTTTATATCATAATTTCGACTTTTTTATGTCATAATTAGTAGCCTGTCATAATTGACTTGGCATGACATAATTTCGATTTTCGACTTAATCTCAGTTTCAACTTTTTACTTCATCATTTAAATTCTTTAATCTCATAATTATGTTTTAGTGTCACAATTGTACTTCAATCGTTCAAGATGACAGTGCTTCTTTTGTCCACGCGCAGAACTCACAGACGCAGACATGAAGCTTCATCGCCCTCTAGTGGCCAAAATAAGCGCTTGCTCTTTTACAGCGCTCCAGTGAAATCAATCCATCTTATGATTAAACACGACACACGAGAAGGTGCGAGCACAGTTGACTTCTTCTACATGCAGAAACCGTGTTTCAGAGCACCGCGCTGGATGGAAACGCGCCTCAGCTGCTCGTCTCTGGTTCCTGAGCGGCTCCTGCAGATGTGTGTTCTCTGTGGACTCAGAGCGAGCGGGGAAGTTTCAGGCCCTTGTGTCTTTGCCAGCGGGGATCAGATGACGCCCGCAGGGCACGAAACCTAACCCGGGGCCCTAAACCGGGCTCTCCGCTTACACGAGCGCGCTTATTCTTCGAAACACTGAGCTGAGAGTGAGTGTGTGTGTGTGTGTGTGTGTGTGTGTGTGTGAGAGAGAGAGAGAGAGAGAGAGTGTGTGTGTGAGGGAGTGTGTGTGTGTGTGAGAGACAGAGTGTGTGTGAGAGAGAGAGAGAGAGTGTGAGGGAGTGTGTGTGTGTGTGTGAGTGAGAGTGTGCGTGTGTGAGTGAGTGAGTGTGAGAGTGTGTGTGTGTGAGTGTGAGCGAGTGTGTGTGAGTGAGTGAGCGAGCGAGTGTGTGTGTGTGTGTTTGAGACTGTAACGACTTTTTAATATGACTTTAGTATGTCATACTTTGAACTTTTTATGTATAATTTTGACTTTTTATAATTTATAATTTAGTATGACATAGTTTACATTTTTTATATCTTGTTTTAATCTCATAATTATGTTTTAGCTTTGCCATCACAGGAATATATTACATGTCAAAATATATAACAATAGAACAATTGTAACAGTAGTTTACTGTATTTTTGATCAAAGCCTTGGTGCAAGAGACTTCTTTCAAAAACATAAAAAAAACATAATTATTCCAAACCTTTGACTGGTAGTGTATATTATGTGCTTCAGTGTTGGATGGATCAATAATAAATGCTCCTGTGCTTTGAGTTCAGGACAGTCCGTGTGTGACCCCGTGTGTGGAGAACTGGCTCACCTGCGTCTGTCTGGTGCCGGACGTCCCACGGCTCACGGCAAGCGCGGCCTCTGAAGTGAGAGCGTGATTGGGAACAATAGTGTGTGTTTGTTGTGTTCTGTTCCCAGCGCTCTCTCAAACCCTAGACTGAGTTTTCAAACCTTCTTCCTTCCCCGTGTTTCTTTGAGGTCCTCCTCCCTCCCGTTCTGTGCGTCCATTCATATCTCAAACAGCTGTCATATGCAGTGTCTTTTGTCCTGTCCTTTCAGACTGTTGCCAATACACACCAATCAGGCATAACATTATGACCGGTGAAGTGAATAACACTGATTATCTCTTCATCACGGCACCTGTTAGTGGGTGGGATATATTAGGCAGCAAGTGAACATTTTGTCCTCAAAGTTGATGTGTTGGAAGCAGGAAAAATGGGCAAGCGTAAGGATTTGAGCGAGTTTGACAAGGGCCAAATTGTGATGGCTAGACGACTGGGTCAGAGCATCTCCAAAACTGCAGATCTTGTGGGGTGTTCCCGGTCTGCAGTGGTCAGTATCTATCAAAAGTGCTCCAAGGAAGAAACAGTGGTGAACCGGAGACAGGGTCATGGGCGGCCAAGGCTCATTGATGCACGTGGGGAGCGAAGGCTGGCCCGTGTGGTCCGATCAAACAGACGAGCTACTGGAGCTCAAATTGCTCAAGAAGTTAATGCTGGTTCTGATAGAAAGGTGTCAGAATACACAGTGCATCACAGTTTGTTGCGTATGGGGCTGCATAGCCGCAGACCAGTCAGGGTGCCCATGCTGACCCCTGTCCACCGCCGAAAGCGCCAACAGTGGGCACGTGAGCATCAGATCTGGACCACGCAGCAATGGAAGAAGGTGGCCTGGTCTGATGAATCACGTTTTCTTTTACATCACGTGGATGGCCGGGTGCGTGTGCGTCACTTACCTGGGGAACACATGGCACCAGGATGCACTATGGGAAGAAGGCAAGCCGACGGAGGCAGTGTGATGCTTTGGGCAATGTTCTGCTGGGAAACCTTGGGTCCTGCCATCCATGTGGATGTTACTTTGACACGTTCCACCTACCTAAGCATTGTTGCAGACCATGTACACCCTTTCATGGAAACGGTATTCCCTGGTGGCTGTGGCTCTTTCAGCAGGATAATGCGCCTGCCACAAAACAAAAATGGTTCAGGAATGGTTTGAGGAGCACAACAACGAGATTAAGGTGTTGACTTGGCCTCCAAATTCCCCAGATCTCAATCCAATCGAGCATCTGTGGGATGTGCTGAACAAACAAGTCCGATCCATGGAGGCCCCACCTCGCAACTTACAGGACTTAAAGGATCTGCTGCTAACATCTTGGTGCCAGATACCGCAGCACACCTTCAGGGGTCTAGTGGAGTCCATGCCTCGACGGGTCAGCAAAAGGGGGACCAACACAATATTAGGTCATAATGTTATGCCTGATCGGTGTATATATTTATATATATTTTTAGATGCTGTTAACCTTTTAACAATTTTCATCACTTTTTATGGCAATGAATTCAGTAAATGTAAGTAGAAAAGTGTAAATACAATATATACAATATAAACATCTCATTTATCAGACCTACCTCTGATTTTATTGATTTATGATATATGCTTCTGTTGTAACCATAAATCAGTGGGATGTCGATGTCATAATTTTGACTTTTTAATCTCATAATTATGCATTTTACTTTATATCATCATGATATTATTACATCATGACTTTTTATTAACATTTTTATGACTTTAAGTATGTCATAATTTTTACTTAATTATGTCTTATATGACATAGTTATGACAGTATATCATAATTTCACATTTTTATCTGTTTCAACTTTTTATGTCATAATTTTATCTTTTTTTATCTCATAATTATGACATAATTTCGACTTTATCTCATACTTTCAACTTTTTATCTCATTATTTCAACTTTTAAAACTCATAATTGACTTTAATTGCGTCACAATTTTACTTTATATCATAATTTCGACTTTATCTCATAGTTTCAATTTACATTTTTGTTCAGTTATGTTTTAGCGTGTCATAATCTCAACATTTTAATCTCATTATTATGATTTAGTGTTTTTAGCATTTCATAATTTACTTTATATCATAATTTTGCATTTTTGTCATAATTATGATTTAGTATGTCATAATTTCGATTTTTTAATTTTACTTTATATCATAATTTTGACTTTCAAATCTCATAATTATATTTTAGCATGTCATAATTTCGATTTAGTGTGTCACAATTTTACTTTATATCATAATTTAGCATTTTTGTCATAATTTCAATTTTTTAATTTGACTTTATATCATAATTTCGACTTTTCAGTGTCATAATTATGATTTAGCATGGCGTAAATTGCACTTGTTATGTGATAATTTTGCTTTAGCATGCTTTGGTTTGCCTCTCCTCTGTGAGGAACTGAAGGTCCAGCAGAGCAGGAGTCGTGCCCGTGCTCGTGCTCGTGCCCGCGCGTGAAAGAGCCCGACTGTGTTCGCCGGACTCGCTCCTCGCATTCCTGCCGAAATGTATCCGGGGAGCGTGTGGGAGGAGGCGGTGTTGAGTTTCACCTCCTCCCCTCATCTCATCTCCTCTCCGCTGCGCGCCTCTCATTGTTCCCGCGCCGCGTCAGATTCGCGTGACAGCCGCGACTGACAGCGTCCGTTCCGCGCGCCGCTGCGCGAGTCATGCCGGAGATGGAAACGGGGCGAGCGCCGGAGAACAAGCGCAGCAGAAAACCCGCGCATCCCGTCAGGAGAGCCGTGAACGAGGAGATGACGGTAAGCGCGAGGCTTTATAGCAGAAACCAGCAGGACATTTGGGCTCAATCTGAACCAGCGAAGCGTTGCGAAACTTACTCGGTGAGCCAAAGAAAGTCCTGTTGGATAAGAAGCTGGATGGAGACGCGAGGCATCCCGTTCTGGACGCTAGTGACCACTTTAACATTCACTGCTGGTGTTATTTGATATGAACATGTTTTGTTGTGCATCCTAATTTGTTTTTAAGCAGATAAAACATTTAATATGAATTTTGTAAATATAAAAGTATAGAACAATGCCTAAAGAAGCTTTTTTATATAATATCTAAAATGGAATATATATTAAAAAAAATTTTTTTATATAATATATTTATTTTTCATGTTTTATATTATTTTTTTAAATATATAAAATATAATATTTTAATAGCTAGTTTTATATTTTATTTTATTTTCATAATGTTATATATTACATTCATTATATTTTTGTATGAAATATTATATTTTTAAAATATAAAAATACAATAGATAATATAGAAATATTGAAGAAAATAAAATACTGTATGTAATAAAATTATAAAATACAATTTAATTCATTTTTTATATTAATTTGTTTATATTAAATATTTATATATATATAAAGAATAAATATATAATATAGAAATATTTAAAAAGTAAAATACTGCATGTAATAAAATGATAAAAGTAAAATATTTTAATACAGTTTTATATTTAATTTTTAAAACAATATTATTTTCATAATATATATTACATTTATTATATTTTGTATGAAATATTGTTTTTAAAATATAAAAAATAAAATATATATTATAGAAATATTTAAAAAGTAAAATACTGTATGTAATAAAATTATAAAAATTCATTTTTATATTTATAATATATTTATTTTTCATGTTTTTATATTACTTCTTTATATTTTGTATTAAATATTTTATTTTTAAAATATAAAGAATAAAATATAGAAATATTTAAAAAGTAAAATACTGTATGTAAAAATGATAAAAAATTTAATATTTGAATACAATTTTATATTTCATTTTTAAAAATATTTATATTTTTATATATTTTTATAATATATTTTTCATATTACATATTACATTTTTTATATTTTTGTATGAAATATAAAAAATAAAATATAGAATATAGAAATATTTTAAAAAGTAAAATACTGTATTTAATAAAATGATAAAAGTAAAATATTTTAATACAGTTTTATATTTAATTTTTAAAACAATATTATTTTCATAATATATATTACATTTATTATATTTTGTATGAAATATTGTTTTTAAAATATAAAAAATAAAATATATATTATAGAAATATTTAAAAAGTAAAATACTGTATGTAATAAAATTATAAAAATTCATTTTTATATTTATAATATATTTATTTTTCATGTTTTTATATTACTTCTTTATATTTTGTATTAAATATTTTATTTTTAAAATATAAAGAATAAAATATAGAAATATTTAAAAAGTAAAATACTGTATGTAAAAATGATAAAAAATTTAATATTTGAATACAATTTTATATTTCATTTTTAAAAATATTTATATTTTTATATATTTTTATAATATATTTTTCATATTACATATTACATTTTTTATATTTTTGTATGAAATATAAAAAATAAAATATAGAATATAGAAATATTTTAAAAAGTAAAATACTGTATTTAATAAAATGATAAAAGTAAAATATTTTAATACAGTTTTATATTTAATTTTTAAAACAATATTATTTTCATAATATATATTACATTTATTATATTTTGTATGAAATATTGTTTTTAAAATATAAAAAATAAAATATATATTATAGAAATATTTAAAAAGTAAAATACTGTATGTAATAAAATTATAAAAATTCATTTTTATATTTATAATATATTTATTTTTCATGTTTTTATATTACTTTTTTATATTTTGTATTAAATATTTTATTTTTAAAATATAAAGAATAAAATATAGAAATATTTAAAAAGTAAAATACTGTATGTAAAAAATTTAATATTTGAATACAATTTTATATTTAATTTTTAAAAATATTTATATTTTTATATATTTTTATAATATATTTTTCATATTACATATTACATTTTTTATATTTTTGTATGAAATATAAAAAATAAAATATAGAATATAGAAATATTTTAAAAAGTAAAATACTGTATTTAATAAAAAGATAAAAAATAAATTATTCAATACATTTGTATATTTATAATATATTTTTCATTTTTTATATTATATTATTTTATTAATATATAATTATTTATTAATAATATTTTATATTATTTTTCTATTTTGTATTAAATATTCTATTTTTAAAATATAGAATATAGAAATATTTAAAAGTAAAATACTGTATGTAATAAAATTATAAAAATATAATTTAATACATTTTTATATTTATTTTTCATTTTTATATTATTTTTTATATTTTGCATGAAATATTCTATGTTTAAAATATAGAAATATTTTAAAAATAAAAATAAAAAATATATAAAATATATATATTTAATATAAACATTTAAAAATTATATAAAGGCGTTTCAAATAAAATATTTAATTAAAATGTAATATTACTGAATCACCCATCTGCATTCTGCTACACAAACGAAAGACATTTTTAAACATCAGATCATGTTGAAATAAATCTGCACATCATAATATGGCCTCAATCTAGCCGTCTCTGTGCAGCTGCGCATGTTCAGCGCCAGATGTGCACTTGCACTTTTTGTTGCACACTTTATGTGCCCACCGCCGGACAACTGACACGCTGACCTTATTAAATGGCTGGCTTTTATTCAAGCACAGCCTAGCCCTCTTTCACAAGTCCTGTTTGATATCAGATCCGGACACCTGAGATGATGTGTTTATAAACGGACGCCCACGTGACACTGAACACTGGCTCATAGATTCTCGCTGTGAGACTTTCCATCTCTGCGCGGGAGGAAACGGCTCTTTCTGTGGGAGCGATTCTGGATCTCAGCAAATGATATCCATTGGGGGGTGTAGAGTTACAACTTAACTAATTTTAATCCAAACACATGAAACCGAAGCCCGGCCTGATGCAAGCGAGGCAGGGGTCGCGGCGGGTTTGTTGCCTTTGGCTGCGGGTTCGGGACAGGCCTGTCACTCTCGGCGAACAGATGTTTGTCTGAACTGCCAAGAAGAAACAAAAACAACATTGTGGGATGGAAGCGGAGGAAGGGAAAAGCCCGTCTCCTGCTAATGAGAAAACAGTAGAGAGAGAGAGAGAGAGAGTGTGTGTGTGTGTGTGTGAGAGAGAGAGATGCGGTCGCTGATGTGATTAGTCTCCGGGCCCGTCGCAGAGGAGGGGATTTCTGGGAAGTGTGTGACTCGGCACTGGTGTCGGGTGTCCTCTGATTCTCACCCGGGATCGAGTAACGGCTCTAATCTCAGAGAGAAGCTCCGGCCCGTTAGACTGTGTGTGTGAGATCATGAGCTGCTGTTTTTGCAGAATTCAGGGCCTTTTTGATGGCAGATCAGGTTTCAGAACAACAGTTTGATCACTGCAAACACACACACACACACACACTCAGACACACACAGACAAACACACACACACAAACACACTCATGCACTCACTCACACACAGACATACACATACACACACCCATACACACACTCACACACACACACAAACACACTCATGCACTCACTCAATCACACAGACAAACACACACTCACACACACACACACAGACAAACACACACACACACAAACACACTCATGCACTCACTCACACAGACAAACACACACACTCACACACAGACAAACACACACTCACACACGAAACATGATGAAGGACGAGTGTTTGTGTCTCTTACATTATGTTTTCCTTTTAAACTAGTGCTCTCGCTTCATATTTTACTTTTGAATATTAACTGGCACACTCCAAACACACTCACACACACACTCACTCACTCACTCACTTACATAAACACTTACACTCAGACAAAAACACACACTTTCACAAGCACACTAACTCACGCACACTCAAAAACACACTTTCACATTTAGTCACACACAATCACACACACAGACACGCACACACTCACACACAAACACACACAGACACATGCACGCACACATACACACACACTCACAGAAAAACACTCACACACAAACACACTTACACTCAGACACACAAACACACACTTTCACACTCAGTCTCACACACACACACACACTTTCACACTCACATACTCTCTATCTATCTATCAGACGGTCTTCTCTGATCACAGGTGATTGAACACGCATGTGTGTGTGTGTGTGTGTGTGCAGAGCTTTGCTGAAAGCACCATGAATGAGCTGTTGGGATGGTACGGCTACGATAGAGTGGACCTGCAGGACTCAGACGCCGCTGATGCCCGGAGCCGCGCCAAACGCAATCATATATCTGTTCTTAAGGGTAAGTGCATACACACACACACACACACACATATGACTGTTGACATCACGCTCCTGCTTCCATGTGACTTCTTTCCCTCCAGAGAACTCAGTGCCAAAGCCACAGGCCACAGAGAGGAAGGTGCCGTCCTCTTCCTCAGAGCCCGAGAAAGATCCGGCAGCCGCGCCGCTCTCGCCCTCTTCATCCTCGCACTCATCCTCGGCCTCGCCGCGGGTCAAGGAGCAGCACATGAATGTCATCGTGCCGCTCATCAAACCATCCACCGGTGTGTGTGACACGAAACACATGTGAATAATGTCTGGAAGCGTTTCCTCATCTGAGTGTTTGCTCTCGCCCTCAGTGGAAGACGTGCAGAACGTCCAGATCGTGTGTGTGTGGTGTCAGAAGGAGGGGATGAAGCGCTACTCTCTGCTCATGGGCTCCGAGCTCAAGAGCTTCTGCAGTGAGAAGTGTTTCGCTGCGTGCCGGCGCGCCTACTTCAAACGCAACAAGGTACAGCGTCACAGATCCGATCCGGTCAGACGTTATATCACAAGCATAAGAAGTGTTATTTTAAATCAGGGTTATTATCGTTAACTAAAACTATTAAAAACATTTCTTTTAATCGAAATGAAGCTGAAATATTAGTTGAAAAACTTAAACTGAACAAAAATGAGAAATGTTGCCTTGGAAAGATGATGCACTCAAATTATTAACTGAAAATAAATAACTAAAACTATTCAAAATATTAGTAAAACTATAACTAAAGTAAAATATAACATAAAAAAGTAATAAAATGAGAAAACAATATTGTTTTACATTAAACTAAAATTAACATGAAAATTAATCAAAATAAAAGCTAATTCAAAATATGAGTAAAATCATAACTAAAATAAAATAAACATTAAAATATAACATTTAAAAAAAATAATAAAATGACAAAATAAGATTGTTATAAATTAAACTAAAATTAACATGAAAATTAATAAAAATAAAAGCGTATTCAAAATATGAGTAAAATCATAACTAAACTAAAATAAACATTAAAATATAACATTAATAAAAAAGTAATAAAATGGCAAAATGTTATAAATTAAACTAAAAATAATATGAAAATTAATACAAATAAAAGCTTATTCAAAATATTAACTAAACTAAAATAAACATTAAAATATAACATTAATAAAAAAGTAATAAAATGAGAAAACAATATTGTTATAAATTAAACTAAAATTAACATGAAAATTAATAAAAAATAAAAGCTAATTCAAAATATTAGTAAAAATATAACTAAACTAAAATAAACATTTAAATGTAATTTATTTTTATTTTTCAAATTTAATAAATTACAAATTAAATTTTTAGTGTACCAATTTGAGTGAAAGGTTGAATTTAAAAAGTGGCATCAATTTGAGAATGTTTTATTGCATTTTTTAAACCCGTTTGTTGTTCAATATTTACTGTTTAAAACACCAGAATTCAATAAAACAATCACATATGCATAAGCATCTCCATAAACTGATGGAAATATATGTCAGATCATACACTGGTCTATAAACAATCCCTTTTCCAAGTGTTTTATTGTTTAAAAAATATTAAAAAAAGATAAATTTAAATATTTAAAAAATAAAAACAGACTGTTTTGGTGTTTTAAAATATTTTCTAAAATATTAAAAAATATTTATTTAACATTTTTATGATTTAATGAATTATTAGCTTTTCATCAAGTAGTGAACCCCAGTTCGGGAAACCATGTTTTAGTGCGTCTTGTGCATTTCCATCATCTGAACTGCTTTTAAGGTGTTTCTGTACAGGGAATCAGAGCATGGGCTGTAAATCTGTGTTACATCAGCCAGAACTCCAGATCCCATCACACACCAGAAACACTGAGTTTACTGAGCTACATCACTGACTACACACACACACACACACACACACACACACACACATACACATATGGAGGCTGGCCGGAGCGATCACTTCTCAAGCTGCTGTGTTTATGCTTATTCCCACAACAGAGAAAAGAGCCGGTTTGAAACACAGAGGATAGTTTATCCAGAGAGTGAAGAGTCACAGACGAGCTCCAGCCTGTGTGTGTGTGAGAGAGAGAGGTTTCACCTTACAGTGCATACTTTACACACAGAACACTCCGGTTACACACACACACACATGCGCGCATGCACACATACACACTCAGACACTCTCACACACACTCATAGACACACGCATGCACGCGCACACACAAACATACTCTGACATAAACACACTCACACACACACTCATACACACACACGCGCACACACACACTCATACACACACACACTCAGACACTCTCACACACACTCACACACACACTCATACACACACACAGGCATGCACACAGACACACACACACTCTCACACACACACACACACAAACACACTCTCTCAATTACTCTCTCTCACACACTCACTCACACATTCTCACATACACACACACACACTCACTCTCATACAAACACACTTACACACACACACACACACTCAAACACTCTCACACACATACTCATACACACACACGCATGCACACGCGCACACAGACACACACACTCTCTCACATACACTCACTCACACACACACACACACACTCTCACACACACTCACTCACACACTCACTCACACACACACTCTCACACACACTCTCACACA
>CM077182.1:1113426-1118426 GCA_039654105.1 Coreius guichenoti | reverse complement strand
AAACGTTCTTCCAGTAACGTTAATAGAACGTTCGGTCAAAATGATCTAGTCTTTGATAATGTTCTCAGAACGTTCTGTCAAGGTTCTCTCAATGTTATGAATAAACGTTCTTCCAGTAACGTTAATAGAACGTTCTGTCAAAGTTATCTGGTCTTTAATAATGTTCTCAGAACGTTCTGGCAAGGTTCTCTCAACGTTATGAACAAACGTTCTTCCAGTAACGTTAATAGAACGTTCGGTTAAAGTTATCTAGTCTTTGATAATGTTCTCAGAACATTCTGTCAAGGTTCTCTCAACGTTATGAACAAACGTTCTTCCAGTAACGTTAATAGAACGTTCGGTCAAAGATATCTGGTCTTTAATAATGTTCTCAGAACGTTCTGGCAAGGTTCTCTCAACGTTATGAACAAACGTTCTTCTAGTAACGTTAATAGAACGTTCGGTTAAAGTTATCTAGTCTTTGATAATGTTCTCAGAACGTTCTGTCAAGGTTCTCTCAACGTTATGAACAAACGTTCTTCCAGTAACGTTAATAGAACGTTCGGTTAAAGTTATCTAGTCTTTGATAATGTTCTCAGAACGTTCTGTCAAGGTTCTCTCAACGTTATGAACAAACGTTCTTCCAGTAACGTTAATAGAACGTTCGGCCAAAGATATCTGGTCTTTAATAATGTTCTCAGAACATTCTGGCAAGGTTCTCTTAACGTTATGAACAAACGTTTTTCCAGTAACGTTAATAGAACGTTCGGTTAAAGTTATCTGGTCTTTGATAATGTTCTCAGAACGTTCTGTCAAGGTTCTCTCAACGTTATGAACAAACGTTCTTCCAGTAACGTTAATAGAACGTTCGGCCAAAGATATCTTGTCTTTAATAATGTTCTCAGAACGTTCTGGCAAGGTTCTCTCAACGTTATGAACAAACGTTCTTCCAGTAACGTTAATAGAACGTTCGGTTAAAGTTATCTAGTCTTTGATAATGTTCTCAGAACGTTCTGTCAAGGTTCTCTCAACGTTATGAACAAACGTTCTTCCAGTAACGTTAATAGAACGTTCGGCCAAAGATATCTGGTCCTTAATAATGTTCTCAGAACGTTCTGGCAAGGTTCTCTCAACGTTATGAATAAACGTTCTTCCAGTAATGTTAATAGAACGTTCGGCCAAAGATATCTGGTCCTTAATAATGTTCTCAGAACGTTCTGGCAAGGTTCTCTCAACGTTATGAATAAACGTTCTTCCAGTAACGTTAATAGAACGTTCGGCCAAAGATATCTGGTCCTTAATAATGTTCTCAGGACGTTAGCACAAAAACATCATTCATGGAACATTCTTTTTTAAATGTTACTACTACATTCTAAAGTAACGTTCACACAACCAAGAAGAAACGTGTTTGAAACATTTAAAAAACTGTCTGTTCCCAGAACATATTTTTGTCAGTTGGGATTATTTCCCGTTGTGTTTACCGATGGAAAGTTTCTGTTTTTTGTGGCTCTTTTCCAAAGCTGACAGAGGAAACAATAGCAGGCTTGATTTAAAGATGATGGCTGATCCAGGATCAGGTTTCTCCGTCTTCAGGTTTCCTGGCACTTCATGATGAGTTTTCAGATAAACCCAATCAGTCGTGTGATCATCTGTTGTGGAGTGTGTGTTGATTCTGGTTTTATTGCTGTAAGTCGATCCGTTCGCTCAGGGATTCACTGGAGTCACGGCGCGGCCTCACATCCTGTTACTCTTTCACTTTATTTCTGCACAGATCTATTTCTTTTGCTCTTTCTGAAGGGTTTATTAGCAAAGCTATTGTGTTTCTTCTCTTTTTTATTGTTCTTCATTATTTCTGTGCTCAGAAACAGATGGCATACACCATGTGCATCCTTTACACACTAGGTGGCGCTAGAAGTCGATTTCTCAATTAGTTGAATAATATCTTTTTTAAATTTTTTTATTTTTTTTGGTGTGGCCTGCAGTGACAAATTTGAACACAGAATCCAAATGTAATTAATTATAATTATTATACATATTTAGAAGTATATTCATTTTACATAATTATACATATATTTTGTGTAATTAATTAAAATATTTTTATAAAAAAGATTTGTCAAATATATATATATATATATATAATATTATTATTAATTATACATATTTATAAAAATATTTTTTAAATAATTATGTTTTTAATTATGAAAGATTTATATATATATATATATATATATATATAATATTATATTGTTTTTTAATTAATAAATTTATAATTAAATATAATTTTAAATATTTATTATAAATTATTTAAAAGTAACTCATGATGTCCTTGAGGAAGACACTTTAATTTTTAAATTACACAATTAACTACATAATTATGCATATTTATAATATATATATATTGCATATATTAATACAATTGCATATAATTATACATATTTCTAAAAATATTTTGTGTAATTTATTTAAAAATATAATTTACAAATAATAATAATACATTTTTATAATTATTTGTTTTTATTTATTATTTTTTTTATTTAATATTCTTCATCCAGACAACATAATTAGTTTCAAATATATTATGCTATACATTTTTTGGTATGGCCTGCAGTGACAAATCATTTGTATACATATTTTATAAAAAATGTTTTGTGGTTTATTTAAAAATATATAAAAAATAAAATTGTACATATTTATCTATTTTTGTAATTAAATATTTTTAAATTGTAGATCAGTATAAAAAGTATAATTTGCAAATAATTATTTTAAAGTCCTAGAGGAAGACAATTGTCCATGTAATTAAAATTACCTTTAATTTTTTGATTTGATATTCTTCTTCCAGAGACCCTCCTGACAACACCATTTTGATTAGACAAATTATTCCACAGATATTACACAATTAATTTTTTGGTGTGGCCTGCACATCTGTCCATATCTATCCTATCACTTTGATATATCAACCGTTTTTAGCATTTCACACATTTTCTCTGCTGTTTCAGGTGTGTGTGTCGTGGTGAAATGATCAAGCCAAGTGTTTCGGTGGCCGATGTGGTGTGTGAACTCACAGAAGACACATTTACTCTCCCAATGCCAGTGAAGTCCGATCCAGACGCCCGGCGTAGCAGCATGATCCACCGCAGAGGATCATGGATGTCACAGATCAACCGTGTGTGTGTGTGTGTGTGTGTGCGAAAGTCTCTGTATGTTTTCCTGCCGAGCTCCTATAAAGCCAGGCATTGTTCCTCACTGCCAGCCCATATGTGAGTGTGTATGTGTGTGTGAGTGTGTGTGTGTGTGTTCAGCTGTGGTTTAGGATTACCTGACATACTGGCGCTTTGGCTACAGGGCATTTTTAGACTTCGCCTAAAGAGTGCCAAGAGTGCACAAACACACACACATCGGTATATTCAGCTCCTAGACGTTTAGTAAGGAATATCAGAGAACCGACTCACAGATTCTTGCTTTTTAACCCTTCATGGTTTATTTGGTGCCTGTTATGAGAAAACTCTAGTTATTGGCCAAAGTGATGGATGATGTTTGATGTCATTGCCAACAGACACTGTTCCTCATGATCTTAAAAACTTAAAGAGGACCTGTTATGGGTCTTTATGTTGTGTTTGTGCTCTACTAGAGCAGGTTTTCCTGCTTGAATGTTGATTATTCCCTCATATTCTTCATTGTTGTGGCTCCTCTCTTCCCAGTCTGTCAGTAACGCTCTGTTTAGTTCCTGTCTCTATGAAGCCCCGCCTTCTGAAAAACACAATGTGCTCTTATTGGTCGGCTGAAGCAGTGTGTTCTGATTGGTGTTTAGGAAATGTCCCGCCCCTTACCATAACCGCCAGTTTCAGCACACTACTAACTAACTCAACCAGGCGCGCCCCTTTATTCTGCGTATTAATTATTTAAATGAGGAATATTGTGACATGTTGGTTCCCGGAAGAAAACTCAAGACTACAATGGAGGCATTTCAGGGAGTTCATGAACACTGACACGGATATAGAGAAGAACTCAAACAGCATGGAAAGATTTTGGAGGAAATAATAATAGGAATTACGATACATGTTCCTCAAGTGTTTAAAATCTTCCAAGGATGAACGTCAAAGTCAACAGAAGCTCAAATACAGGCGAGAAACTCGCATTTGTGTTATTTTATAGGTAAAGTTGGCATGAAATGAAATGAATTCACTCTGTCAATTTTCTAAATGCATGTTATTGTGAAGAATTCATTTTTTTAAAATGTTTTGACCTCATAATGTTTAAACAAAATCGTCAGACTTCTTCTAAACCCCGACCCCTTTAAGCTCACGCACATCTGCATACACGTTTGAGAGCCACGCCCACATCTCAACAGCCAATCAACAACTGATGCATGGAACCAAGCCTTACATTTATTCTTGTTTGTCAATCCATTACATTCAGATGCACGTGAAAGATTGAAGCACATCTTTTTATTGTGTCCAAACCTGGTTTTTACAATATTCATGCTTCAAAAATGGTGTTAGTGTCAAAAAAAACCATTGTATTACCACAATACCACCAAAGACTTTATATATAGGAAGACGTGCACTCCGATTACTTAGGAATGGGAGAAATGTGTATGGCGAATAAGCCCCGCCTTCTAAATGAAAGAGCCAATCGTTGATTAGTAAAGTCATCGCGTCACTGCAGCTGCAGTAAGAAGCGCCGGTTGCTATAGAAACAGGCAGCGTTCTGAGACGCGCGTTTAGGACTGCGCATGCGCATTAGCTTCGTCCAGGCTGAAAAATTCAGTTTTTTGTCATTGATTGGAGTGTTTAGAAATAAAATTTATGAGACAGTTGTTGTCAGATTTCACTGGTGATTTCAAATATGAAATTTAATCGTAAGCTTGGCGAACAGTTTTGGAGAAATTGATGTTTCCCCATTCAAAGAGATAGGAGCTGCACTTGCATCATGACCGAGAGGCGTTTTTAAGATGGCCGCCGACTGAAAGGACTTTGATACCACACACGTTTATATGCTATTACGTGATATTCAAAAGTACT
>CM077182.1:1090926-1105926 GCA_039654105.1 Coreius guichenoti | reverse complement strand
CCTCACACAGACACACACACACTCACACACACACACTCACTCACACACACACTCACACACACACTCATTCACACACAATCACTCACACACACACATACACACACCCACTCACACACACACGTACACACACACTCTCACTCACACACACACTCACACACACACTCATTCACACACAATCACTCACACACACACATACACACACCCACTCACACACACACGTACACACACACTCTCACACATGTGTTTTTATTGTGTGTTTAGGGGGCAAAAGAGGCTTTGGATCTGGGCATCAGCGGTCCTGAGGGGATGGAGATCAGTCGCCCGGAGGAGGTGAGAGACGCTGGTGTGTGTCCAATCAGTTTGAAGCCTTTGCTTTCATTATGACTGATGTCTGTCCGTCTGTGTGTGTGTAGTTGGAGGCAGAGGCCACACACCGAGCCATAACCATCGGCAACAGGGTGAGAACAAGACAGACACAGAGAGATCGAGTGTGTGTGAGTGTGTGTATGTGTGTGAGTGTGTGAGTGTGTGTGTGTGTGTGTGTGTGTGTGTGTGTGTGTGTGTGTGAGTGTGTGAATGTGAGTGTGTGTGTGAGTGTGTGTGTGTGAGAGTGTGTGTGTGTGAGACTCATGTGCTCTTCATCGCAGGCTCACTGTCCAGTGTACTTGGTGAACGTGTCCAGCATTTCTGCGGCCGACGTCATCGCTGCTGCCCGAATGCAAGGTGAGTTTCTAAAGATATTTAATGAGGACCTGTCATGGGTCTTGATGTTGTTTTTGGGCTCTACTAGAGCAGGTGGTTTCATCTCTTTTGACAAGTTGTGTGTGATTGGCTGATTCAGGTAAGGCGGTCCACGCGGAGACGACCGTGGCTCACTCTGTGCTGAGCGGGATGCATTACTATCATCAGGACTGGGCGCACGCCGCCGCTCACGTCATAGCTCCGCCCCTCCGGCTCGACCCCAACACCCCCGACTACCTCATTGGCCTGCTGGGCAAGTACGCACCAATCACTGTCAGACGCTCAGGAGTCATCAGCCAATCATTTCATAGCATCACCCATCTCTACAATTCATTCATATCAGATTCCATTGTATCATTGTTCAAACGTTATGGGAATGTTACTTTAGAATGTTCTCTGAATGTTTCGAAACAAGTAGAAACATTTAAAAAATGAACTAAAACATTTTAAAGAAAAAAATACATTTTGATAACGTTGAACAAACGTTCTATTAATGCTACTGGAAGAACGTTTGTTCATAACGTTGAGAGAACGTTCCCTGTTTGCTCGGTGGCTGATCTGAACAATATGAGCGTCTTTTATCAATGTCCAAAAATTTGGCATTGCAAACATATATGTTACATAAACGTACGATGATGCGTTTCCTGTGTCCTCAGTGACATCATAAACGTGGTGGCGTCAGATCACCGCGCGTTTAACACGAAGCAGAAGGCCATGGGAAAAGAGGACTTCACCAAGATCCCTCACGGGGCGTCCGGCGTGGAAGACCGCATGAGCGTCATCTGGGAGAGAGGAGTGGTACGAACAGCACGCCTTCACACACACACACACGCTCTCATACGCCTCACAGACACACACACTCTCAGACGGCTCACAGACACACACACACTCTCAGACGCCTCACAGACGTGCTTTCCTCCCCTCAGGTCGCTGGTAAGATGGATGAGAACCGTTTTGTGGCCGTGACGAGCTCGAATGCTGCTAAAATCTATAACCTCTACCCACGGAAGGGACGCATTATGGCAGGAGCCGATGCTGACGTGGTGGTGTGGGACCCGGACGCCACTCGGTACTGGATCAGCGCAAAATAAGATGAATATCTAATATGTTAAAAAAAATCTTACTGACCCTAAACTTAGAGTATATCCGTTTATTAACATTTTAGGATCTTCTTTTTCCATGTTAATTACCCTGATGCTTCTTCTATGTGTTCAGGACGATTTCTGCGCACACTCAGGCTCAGGGCGGAGACTTTAACCTGTACGAGAACCACTGCTGTCACGGCGTCCCTCTGGTGACCATCAGCTTAGGGCGACTGGTGTGTGAGAACGGCGTGTTCACCTGCGCTCAGGGCTCCGGAAAATTCTGCCCTATGCGAGCCTTCCCTGATGTCCTCTACAAGAAGATGATTCAAAGAGAAAAGGTGACGCTCTAATTCATTAATCATATGTTATAAGAACGTTAAGTCCAGTTTTTAAATGTTTTTTTTCTTGGTTATGAACATTCCATGTCACAAACATTATCGGAACGTTACATTTGAATGTTCTCGGAATGTTCTGAAACAAGTAGTAACATTTAAAAAACGTTAAAAGAGCGACGAACTGTAACATTTCAGAAAAAACACTCCATGAACGTTCCTTTTTGTGCTTCGGAGAACATTATCAAAGACCAGATAACTTTAAACTAACGTTCTATTAACGTTACTGGAAGAACGTTTGTTCATAACGTTGAGAGAACCTTGCCAGAACGTTCTGAGAACATTATTAAAGACCAGATAACTTTGAACTAATGTTCTATTAACGTTACTGGAAGAACGTTTGTTTATAACGTTGAGAGGACCTTGCCAGAACATTCTGAGAACATTATTAAAGACCAGATAACTTTGAACTAATGTTCTATTAACGTTACTAGAAGAACGTTTGTTCATAACGTTGAGAGAACCTTGACAGAACGTTCCCTGTTAGCTGGAGTCACACTATCATAAGATGAATGATATTCATCGGCATGAAACCAAAGTTGTGCTGGTCTTTTCTCTTCTATTGTGCCGTATATCTGAGTGAAACGCTTCTCAAACAAGAACAAATGTAGGGCGGGGCTTGATTTTGTCTGTGGGGAATTGATTGGATGGTTGTGGTTTGCTATTGGTGGATCTCATGTGAGTGACAGGTTGCCCCGCCCTCGTCATCAGAGAAGAGAAGTCGCTGCAAGAGGGAGGGGAAGTTATTCTGATTCAAGATTACCAGGAACATGAATTTAAAACAATGATAAATTATTTAGAATAATCTTATATTCCAAAAATGATCAATTTGATTTCATGGTGATTTTAACGCTATTAAAATCCACAGACTCAGAGTCTGCGCGGGGTGGATCGAGCTCCATATTCGGGCGATGTTGCCACGGTAACCAACTCCAGCAGGAAGGAGACGGTGACTCCAGAAGGCGACGCTCCCACGCGGGCGGCCGTCAGACACGCGGGCGTACGAGACCTGCACGAGTCCAGCTTCAGCCTGTCAGGTGTGTGTCTGAGATTACACTTACAAACGTCGTTTCAAAACTTCAACTCGACCTCTATAAACCCATGGCTTTTACCTGATCTCAGGTCAGTTTTATAAAGTTTATAAATTAGACAATCAATAAAAAGAAACTGTTGTAGTTAATAGTCTCTTATATTGGTCAGATTAACCAAGATCTCTATAAAACAAACCCTTGTGGAGTGCTATAAGTGAGGAGACAAGAGACGGAGATGCGTCGAGTCGGCTTTACTCTCCACTTCAATATATCAAAACAAAACTGTACAGCGAGTGATGTCAACAACAGCCACACAACGTTAACCCGGAAAACAGTTTCTCAGAACCCCTCTCTCTTAAAGGTACAGTCCTTTGGTGAATGTCTCTTTCAGTCTTACTTGTGGGTCACCACACAGGCCCCCCCAGAATTCACCCATAGTAACAGGGCCAGAACGAACAGGTACCCCAAATAGAACAAGGACACTATTCACTAATGCAAAACAGAACAGGTCAAGGCTGCCGCAGGGGGGCGCCCTCGCCGTGGGGGCTGGGCCAGCTGAAGCGGTTCGCCGATATCCACTTGAGCAGGCTTGAGACGGTCTATAGCCACCCGCTCAGGCCTGCCCCCCATATCCACAACGAAGTTCTTAGACCCTCCGACCAGGACATGGAAAGGCCCATCGTAGGGGGGCCGCAGCGGGGTACGATGGCCATCGTGGCGGATGAAAACATACTTGGCTGACGGTAAATCCTTGGGCACGTAGGACTGGGGGAGGCCATGGTGAGACGTTGGAATGGGAACAAAAGCGTCGGCAATGTCCCGGGACACAACACGATGGGAGGCAACCGACCACGGGGCCGTGGCATCTGGAAGAAACTCCCCTGGGACGCGCAGAGGCTGGGCGTACACCAGCTCGGCTGATGAGGCTTGAAGATCTTCCTTGGGGGCGGAGCGAAGGCCAAGCATAACCCATGGGAGGCGGTCAGCCCAGTTGTTGCCTAAGGCTGGCCCTGAGCGCGGCCTTCATGTCACGATGAAACCACTCGCAAAGTCCGTTGCTCTGTGGGTTATAGGCTGTGGTACGGTGGACCTTCACCCCCCCGGACCTCGACGACTGCCGTCCAAAGCTCCGATGTGAACTGCGGACCTTGGTCCGAGGAGAGGTCGGACGGCGTGCCGAAACGGGCCACCCAAGCCATAATGAACGCCCGGGCCACTTCAGCTGATGTAGTGGAGGACAGGGGAACCACTTCTTGCCACCTGGTGGTCCTGTCCACCATGGTGAGGAGGTAGGTATAACGCCGATCAAAACGTCTCTCTGGCACTTTGAAGGGTGCCAAAGAGGCCTTAGTATGACGAGTCACCTTTGCGCGCTGGCACGCCACACAGGCAGCAGCCCAGGCCCTAACGTCCCGCCGCAGGTCTGGCGAGACGAACTTGGCCCCCACCAGCTTGGTAGAGGCCTTCACCCCCGGGTGGGAAAGGCCGTGGATGGCGTCAAAAACCTTATGCCTCCAGCCAGCAGGTACCATGGGGTGCGGTTGGCTAGTGGAGACGTCGCAGAGGAGTGTAGCGTTGGCCGTGTCAAACACCACATCTTCCATGAGCAGCGCCGTGGGGGCCGTCCTGTAGGCTTGCACCTCAGAGTCCGCGGTCTGATCCTCAGCCATGGCTGTGGAGTCGAGGCCCAAGTGAACGGACCCAGTGACCGCCCGGGAGAGGCAGTCGGCGACGAAATTGTCTTTGCCAGCCACGTGCTGAATGTCAGTGGTGTACTCGGAGATGGCAGAGAGCTGGCGCTGCTGTCGACCAGACCATGGCTCCGAAGACTTGGCCATGGCAAACGTCAGCGGCTTGTGGTCAACGAAAGACGTGAACCGCCGACCCTCCAACAGAAAACGGAAATGACGGGTGGCGAGGAAAAGACCCAGGAGCTCCCTGTCGAAGGCGCTGTATTTCCTCTCGTTGTCACGGAGCTTCCTGCTGAAAAAGGCCAGCGGCTGCCAGGCTCCGCCCACCCACTGTTCACACACAGCCCTCACGGCATAATCAGAGGCGTCCGTAGTAAGAGCAACTGAGGCGGTCGGAGACGGGTGCGCCAGCAGAGCAGCGTTGGCCAGCGCGGTTTTGGCAGCACCAAAGGCATCAGTCATCCCCTCGCAAGGCGTTGTACAAGGGTCGCATGAGTTGGGCCGCATGGGGGAGGAAACGGTTGTAGAAGTTCACCATGCTTGGCAGGGAGGGGGACGGCCCCCTGCGGGGTGATGTGGTGGCCGAGGAAAGTTATGGACGACCGGCCAAACTCGCACTTGGCTGGGTTGATGATGAGACCATGCTCACTGAGCCGGCCAAACAACTGCCGGAGATGCGTCAGGTGGTCGTCTGCGGACGCGCTGGCCACGAGAATGTCGTCCAAATAAACAAACAGGAATGGCATGTCCCGCAGCACAGAGTCCATGAGGCGCTGAAACGTCTGCACTGCACCCTGGAGGCCAAAAGGCATCCGTAGGAATTCGAAAAGGCCAAAGGGTGTGATGACTGCTGTCTTAGGGACATCCTGCAGGTGGACAGGCACCTGGTGGTAACCGCGCACCAGGTCCACCTTTGAAAAGATGGTGGAGCCGGCTAGGTGGGCGGAGAAGTCCTGTATGTGCGGCACTGGGTACCGATCGGGGGTGGTGGCGTTGTTCAGGCGACGGAAATCGCCACAGGGACGCCAACCGCCATCAGGGGGGAAGCCCACGGGCTGTTGGAGCGGCGCACGATGCCGAGGTGCTCCATGGTGGCAAACTCCTCCCTGGCGATCGTGAGCTTGGCAGAGTCGAGGCACTGGGCCTGTGCATAGACTGGGGGCTAACCGTGGTGATGTAGTGCTCCACGCCATGCTTAACCACCGCCGATGAAAACGTGGGCGTGGTGATGTCAGGGAACTCAGCAAGCAGGCGTTGATACCGGTCCCCGGTGGCAAGAGTGTTCGACAGACAAAGCGCTCCCACCCCTCCCAGCGTGCAGGGGTACGAAGCAAAAGAGAGGGCGTCAATCAGGCGGCAGTTCGTAACATCCACCAACAGTCTGTAAGCGCAGAGGAAATCCGCCCCAAGGAGAGACGTAGACACGGCGGCCATGACGAAGTCCCAGCCGAAACGCCGCCCGCCGAAACACACTTCCACATACCTCGTGACATAAGTACGAATGGGTGTGCCGTTGGCCATGGTGTCCGCCAGCCGTGGTGTCCACAAGCTTTGCCGGCAGGATGCTGCGCTGAGCCCCAGAATCGACCAGCAACCGCCGACCGGACAAAATGTCAGTGATGAATAACAGCTTGCAGTCACGGCCAGCGCCCATAGCTGCTAATGAGCGCCGGCCCTGGCTTTTCCCTGGGCTCCAAAACTGCAAGGCTGGCGACACTGCTTGGTCTTGGCCCCAAACCTAGAATGGTAATAACACCACCTGTCCTCACGCTGTCGGCGGGCCGTCACAGCAGCTGCGGTGTCCGGGTCGTCCACCTGGGGTGGAAGCGGGGCAGACGTGTGCTGGGGGGGCAGCAGCGCGTGGACAAACTGCTGCCGGTTGGCGAGGAAAATCCTGTCTGCCTCCACCGCCAGCGCCCGGTAGTCTTTGGAGGAAGGGAGGGGGGAACAGGCCAGTGCGGTGCACACGGGTGCTGGAAGCTGCCGCAGGAAAATGTGGGCGAAAAGGAATGAGGGATCCACCCCGCCCAGCACAGCCAGCATCCTCTCCATTAACTCGGACGGCTTGCTATCGCCAAGGTTGTTCAGGGACAGCAGGCGGTCTGCTTTCTCCAGCTCCGACAGTTTAAAGAGGTTCAACAGGTTTTGAGTGCGTCGTACTTGCCGTCAGCCGGAGGAGCCTCTAACAGCGCCATAGCCCTGGTTTTCGTCGAGGCATCTAAGGTCGCTACCACATGGAAATACTTTGTAACGTCCTGTGTTATTCCTCTCAGCTGGAACTGGGGCTCGATGTGTTGAAACCACGGCCGTGGATTGTGCTGCCAAAAGTCCGGTAACTTGATGGTGGCACCGTAGATCGCGCTGACATTAGCTGCGCCGCTAGCAGCAGCATTTTCACCACCGTCGTTGTGTGACATAATTCAGCCGTATCCAACTCGCGTTGGGGTCACCAATGTGGAGTGCTATAAGTGAGGAGACAAGAGACGGAGATGCGTCGAGTCAGCTTTACTCTCCACTTCCAATATATCAAAACAAAACTGTACAGCGAGCGATGTCAACAACAGCCACACAACGTTAACCCGGAAAACAGTTTCTCAGAACCCCTCTCCCTTAAAGGTACAGTCCTTTGGTGAATGTCTCTTTCAGTCTTACTTGTGGGTCACCACACCCTACAATTTAATAAATCATTACATATTTTACAGACACTTCGGGCCTTATAATACACCCCGCGCAATGTGACGCCAGGCGCGACGCTAGTGTTTTTTGCTAGTTTCAGCTCGACGCAGTTCTCATTTTCTCGTCCAGCTCCATGTTGTTTAAATAGCAAATGCACTGGCGCATCTGTTCACCCATGGGCGTCTGGTCTGAAAACCAGGTGTGTTCAGGAGCATTGTTGGCGCATTGCTATTTTGAGGAACTGAAAACGACTGCGCCATTGACCAACACACACCTGCTCTAAAGTCAATAGCGCAGTATTTTTGGTGTTATTTAAAGGGCGCGTTATTAATATGTGCCTATATATAACGCGCGTACACTCTGCTTATTACACACACAGGGATGCGCAGCAGCACACACACATTTTTAAATTCCTCTCTGGAGAAGCGTTCAGTCTTTCTGCTCGCATGTAAATAGCGAATCCGTCATGGTGCGAGCGCAACTGGCTTTTAAAGGGAATGGGAGATGAGACTCTGATTGGTTTATTGCACGTTACGCCCAAAACACACCCATGACTCATTAAGAGACTAGGGACAACCCTTTTGAACCATGCACCGGGTGTGCAGACTGTTTTTCCCGTCGTTAAACTAGCAAAAGTGGATTCGGACACACCCTAAGAGCACCTGTGCCGTGCGCTCAGATCGTTAAAATAGGGCCCTTCATCTTTAACGGTATTAGATGATTTGTTAATTGATTTAATAGATTACGCTTTAAATTAAACATTTGCAAATGGTTTGTAAAAGGTGTTTTTATGCATGTTTGAGCAACGTGTGGCATTTTAAGAAGCAGTGAATCATTTTGCGAAGCAATTGATTCATTCGATTCAAAGTTCCAAAAATCTTCATTTCTCCCATCACTAATGAAGCTTTTGCATATTCAGTATGTTTGCATTTGCATTGCATTGTATATTCCCTCTCAGTTTTGTAATATAATGATTCAATAACTCATTGTGTGTCCAGCTATACTGCATGCTGAGGATTGTGGGATTTCCCTCCACAGGCTCTCAAGTGGATGATCACATTCCTAAGAGATCCTCGGCTAGAATCCTGGCTCCGCCTGGTGGACGATCCAGTGGGATCTGGTAATGAGGAACTCCAGAATCTCCATGTGCTTGAAACTATGAAATATAAGAGCTGGATTAAATCACATGCAAAATGAAAACAGAGAGCGTTACACCGCCGGACAAACGTTTGGACACACTGGTTTCAAAATCTTCTGCTTAATTGTGGAAAATAATCATATAGAAAAATAATCAGATGTGTCCAAACTTTGAACTGGTATTGTATATACAGATGTTCTTTATTCAGTCACGTTCTGTCAGTCGGGTCACATGATGTTGCCAAAAGAGACGATGAGGAAAACTATTGTTATTCAGTATTAAAAGTGAGTTCATATAATTATATGTGTAAATGTTTTTTATAGTTTGTGCATTCACAGATTAACAGTCAATGTAGACCAAACCAAGTGTGTTTTTCCTGAATCACGTCACATTCAAAGCTCACATGCACATACTGAACTCACCGTTTGTGTTTATAGTGATGATGATGCCCACATTATATGAATAAAGTGTCTGTGAAATATCTATATTTTACATATATATTTATAGGAAATTGTTTGTTGTTAGTTATGATGGTCTTGATTGTGTAATAATGAAATCTCTAAAGCATCAGTGACTGATTTTACCCCAGTTGTCAGAAAATGTTAAAGGGACAGTTCACCCAAAATTAAAAATGTCATGTCGTTCCAAACCTGTAAGACATTCGTTCATCTTCGAAACACGATTGAAGATTTCTGTCCCTTCATTGACAGTCTATGCAACTACCATTTTGACGCTTCATAAAGTAAATTAATCTTGATCGTTTTATATGATGAACAGACTGTCACTTTAAGAGCGAATGCACGGATCTAATACACTGATACTGATACACATATTAGGCTACTGTCACTTTAAGAGAGAATGTACAGATCTAATATACTGATACTGATACATATTAGGCTACTGTCACTTTAAGAGTGAATGCACGGATCTAATACACTGATACTGATACACATTAGGCTACTGTCACTTTAAGAGTGAATGCACAGATCTAATACACTGATACTGATACACATATTAGGCTACTGTCACTTTAAGAGAGAATGCACGGATCTAATACACTGATACTGATACACATATTAGGCTACTGTCACTTTAAGAGCGAATGCACTGATCTAATACACTGATACTGATACACATATTAGGCTACTGTCACTTTAAGAGCAAATGCATGGATCTAATACACTGATACTGATACACATATTAGGCTACTGTCACTTTAAGAGAGAATGCACAGATCTAATATACTGATACACATATTAGGCTACTGTCACTTTAAGAGCGAATGCACTGATCTAATACACTGATACTGATACACATATTAGGCTACTGTCACTTTAAGAGCGAATACATGGATCTAATACACTGATACTGAATACTGATACACATTAGGTTGCTGTCACTTTAAGAGCGAATGCACAGATCTAATACACTGATACTGATACACATATTAGGCTACTGTCACTTTAAGAGCGAATACACTGATCTAATACACTGATACTGATACACATATTAGGCTACTGTCACTTTAAGAGCGAATACACTGATCTAATACACTGATACTGAATACTAATACACATATTAGGCTGCTGTCACTTTAAGAGCGAATGCACGGATCTAATACACTGATACTGATACACATTAGGCTACTGTCACTTTAAGAGCGAATACACGGATCTAATACACTGATACTGATACACATATTACGCTACTGTCACTTTAAGAGCGAATACACTGATCTAATACACTGATACTGATACACATATTAGGCTACTGTCACTTTAAGAGCGAATACACTGATCTAATACACTGATACTGAATACTAATACACATATTAGGCTGCTGTCACTTTAAGAGCAAATGCACGGATCTAATACACTGATACTGATACACATTAGGCTACTGTCACTTTAAGAGCGAATACACGGATCTAATACACTGATACTGATACACATATTAGGCTACTGTCACTTTAAGAGCGAATGCAAAGATCTAATACACTGATACTGATACACATATTAAGCTACTCACTTTAAGAGCGAATGCACAAATCTAATACACTGATACTGATACACATTAGGCTACTGTCACTTTAAGAGCGGATGCACTGATCTAATACACTGATACTGATACACATATTAGGCTACTGTCACTTTAAGAGTGAATGCACGGATCTAATACACTGATACTGATACACATATTAGGCTACTGTCACTTTAAGAGTGAATGCACAGATCTAATACACGAAAATACACGAAAACACATACCTGCCAGAAGTTTTTGCCCAAATTTCAAAGGCCTGTTTAAATGATTAAAACTAGAGGCATATCTTAACTTAAAGGTTACTTTTATCATGCAAACTACCTATGTACAGCATGTTATATGTGTTTGGGACAGAAAGGAACACGGTCGCATTCGCAGCAGATATATGCTGCCCATCATAAATCAAAGCACGAGACAGACAGGGGTCGGAGGAGAACACCGGAAAAGGTGACAGAATGGAAGATATTTGTCTGTATTTGCAATACACACGCCACGGTTCAGCTGCACAACGGGTGCACGCTGCTCCCGCTCTCTATACGCACAGCTTCTGCCCTGCCACTGCACTGCTTGCGCGTGCAGTGTGAAACCGGCGTTAGGCTACTGTCACTTTAAGAGCGAATGCACGGATCTAATAAACTGACACTGATATCATAAAAATGTTACCGGCCAACTGGTGACTGACACTGTTTCATAATGCCGATTTTTAAGCATATAAGCATCTTTATGAACTTTTTGAAGCGTCAAAGTGGTAGTTGCGTAGCTGTCAATGGAGGGACAGAAATCTTCATGAACGAGCGTCTTACGGGTTTGAACGACATCAGGATGAGTAATTAATGACAGAATTGTAATTTTTGTGTGAATTATCCCTTTAAATCAGTGATCTTGGCTGTTGAAATCCCTGCTCACACATTCCACGTCCAATGAATGAGTTTAAGCCGCTTACATGTGTGTAAAGTCTTCTGTTGTGTTGATCAGAGTTATGATGTGTGTGTTCTGTCCCGATCCCAGCATGAACTAGGGCTGGATTTATTGGTGCTGTTTTATAAATGCGCAGTATTCCCTGCGGCTCTCACTCAGTTTATATGGTTTCGGTGTTTTTTACTTTTCAGAAAAGGCACTTTGTGAGTCTGTGTTGTTCAGTAAGTCCTGAAAGTGAAGGCTTGTTTCTTATCATGGATAAGTGCAAAAATAAACAAACAAATCCCTATGAAACTTGCTTCATTTATTTTATTTTTATTTTATGTTGTATGCATTTATAAACATCATCTGCATCATTTATCAGCATATAATTAACTAGAAAAAAAAATAGAAACAATTTAGAGCTATTTGATTTGAGCATTATTATTTATTAGTGCTGGGCAATCGATTAATCGCATCCAAAATAAAAGTGTGTGTTTACATAATATATATATATATATATGTGTGTGTGTGTACAGTGTATAATTATTATGTATATATTAATACACACACATGCATGTATATATTTAAGAAAAATATGTTATATTTATATATAAAATAATTATATTTATATATAATATAAATTATATACACATATACAGTATATACATGCAAATGTTTCTTAAATATATACATGAAGTAGTGTGTATTTATATATACATAATAATTATACACAGTACACACACATATATATTATGTAAACACAAACTTTTATTTTGGGATGCGAATAATCGCGATTAATCGATTGCCCAGCACTATTATTTATATAAAAAAGTAATTTTTTTAATGTTTACAAATAGTAAAATATACATAATAGTACATTATTGTATTTGTTTCTTCTACTATATAATTATCAGACAAAACAAAACATGTAGATTCGTACTGCGTATGTTGTGTAGTAAAGCGTCCCAGGCATGGCAGTGTGTGTGTGTGTGTGTGTGTGTGTGTGCACACTTCCGCTTGTGACATACCCGCGTGACGCACGCATGCGCGTGTTGCGCGCTGCGTTTCCAGAGACGCTGATAACGAGAGAGACTGCGCACTGACACACACCGCTCACACCAGCCGGACAGATTTACCACAACCGTGAGTAAAATACCTGCTCTTACTATAGTACGTGTGTATGTGGACGCTGTGAAGGACTGGACGCGGTGCTTTAGGCTCGTGAATGTTATTATAGAGAGAGTGTGGAAGATGCGTCAGTCTGCGGAGGCCCTGCAGGCGCGCGCACGGCACAAATATGTTTAATAAGCTTTAATTCTCGTTTAGCGATTTTTTTGGGGTGGACCAACACAGTTTAGGGATTTGTCCCGGTTTAGAGGAGCGGCAGCGGTTACGGAGACGCGCACCGGCCTCTGACATCATCACCAAACCTACTGCGTATGAAATATTATATTTTATTTATTTTATTTTATTAATTATATGATATTATTATACGCAGGCAGTGCGTCTGTACTGGAATGTGTGTTATATATTATTATATTGTATTTATTATATTATTATACGCAGGCAGTGCGTCTGTACTGGAATGTGTGTTATATATTATTATATTGTATTTATTATATTATTATACGCAGGCAGTGTGTCTGTACTGGAATGTGTGTTATATATTATTATATTATATTATAATATATTATATTATATTATTATATATGCCCAAAAATTCTGTCTATGTAGGCAACTTGTAGGTTTTCAACCTACAATTATTTCCAGAAGTTAGACATTTTGTTAAATATGAATTATTGTTATAATGTTATATTGAATGTGAATTATTGTTATATATGTTATGATTTTAGTGCTTTAATATGAATGCTAGTTGCTTTTACACACACACAAACTGACACATTATATTATACTTTTATACGCAGGCAGTGTGTCTGTACTAGAATGTGTTATGTTATGAATATGTTATGATTTTAGTGCTTTAATCGGAATACTGGTTGTTTTTACACACACACACACTCACACTCCAGTGGGAAGTTTAAACCGTAAAGAATAAATAAATGCAAACAAATATTTATAATGCTCATATTACCGAATGCAAACTAATTATTGGCTAGTGATATGGTGACATAGGCGGATGAAAGTCAAATGTTTTCTTTGATCTCATTCATTCATAAGTCTGAAGTCTGCTGATGGCATTCATGCTGGTTTGGAGCTGAATAAGTTAGTAAATAACCCGACTCTCACACTCTCTCGGTTCCCACACAGAGAAGAATGCAGAATATTCTTATGAAGCGGCCCGAGACGTACCACACGATTCCAGACGCTCTGATAAATCTTTCAAACATGATGTGTGTTACTGTAAACACATTTAAACACACAACTCTCCAGACAGACAGAGCTGCGATGTGAACAACCTCATAAACACAGTGACTGTACACACGCACACTCACACACACTCTCTGTTTTTCAGAGCACTGGTCGGTAAAAACCACAGCGCTCAGCATTACAGTGAGCCGTTCATTCAGACGGACAGAATAAACAGTAAAGACACACATGAAGCATCATGTTTTACAGTAATAATGATAGTCATGTGAAAACCTGGAAATATTATGGAGATAAAGTCAACACATCATGCTTTTAAATGTACAGTCAGAACTATGACGATGATGATGATCTTGTGTTTTGCCCAATCAAATATTTTCTAGAATGAGAAGCTGTAAAACCCGCTTTTTTCAGGAGTCACCATTGTTACGTAAACACATCACGTTATCATTAAGTAAAACTATTGAAAATATTTAATTTCATTAATTGAAATATAGTTGACGTAAAATAAAATATAAATATTAGATGAAAAAAATTGCAACTAACTGTATTAAATGGACGGATTAAAATTTAAAACACGGGGAAAAATACAAACTAAAATAAACTAAACCAAAGAAGAAATATTAAAAAAAAAAAAAACTACAAAAAAAATTGAAAATATAAAAGCTAATTCAGAAATAAGAACTATAATATATAAATAACACTGCAATACAATAAAACTGCACTAGTCAAGAACTTTTATGGAGTTTATAACAGTTTTATTTTTATTCCTGGAAAAAATCATTAAACATGACAAACCCAAGAAAGAGTTTTAGAAAAATACATAGAGAATTGGATTATTTTTATTTTCAAGACATGCCTCTTTGTGAGTCAATCTCTAATATATATATATTTATTATTATTTATTTTATTTTTAAAATATATTAGATTCACTATTCACCTGGAACTGTACACACACGCTCTCACACACACTCACACAGG